>OY293832.1:23232882-23489498 GCA_958507055.1 Crioceris asparagi
TTTTTTATGTGTGGATTGGACATAGTATATCTTATTTAGCCATAAAATGCTGAAAAGCGACATTGTCGACGAAGTTATGAGTAAAATATAATGAAAAATCTTATTTTCCGATTTAAAGTTTTTATTCAATTTCTGCACTATTATGTGTGGATTGGACATAGTTTATCTTATTTAGTCATAAATGCTGAATAGCGACATTCTAGATGAAGTTATGAGTAAAAAATGTTAAAAAATCTCATTTTCCGATTTAAAGTTTTATTTTCAATCTCTGCTCATTTATGTGTGGATTTGACATATTATTCCTTATTTAGTCATAAAAGGCTGAAAAGAGACATTTTAGACGAAGTTATGAGTAAAAAATATTAAATCATCTTATTTTCCGATATAAAGTTTTTGTTCAATTTCTGCACTTTTATGTGTGGTTTGGACATATTATAACTTATTTAGTCATAAAATGCTGAAAAGACACATTTTAAACGAAGTTATGTGTAAAGAATATTAAATTATCTTATTTTCCGATTTAAAGTTTTATTTAAATTTCTGCTTCTTTATGTGTGGATTGGACATAGAATATCTTATTTAGTCATAAAATGCTGAAAAGCGAAATTTTAGACGGAGTGATGAGTAAAGAATATTAAAAAATCTTATTTTCCGATTTAAAGTTTTATATTCAATTTTTGCTTTTTTATGTGTGGACTGGACATAGTATATCTTATTTAGCCATAAAATGCTGAAAAGCAACATTGTAGACGATGTTATGACTAAGATATAATGAAAAATCTTATTTTCCGATTTAAAGTTTTTATTTAATTTCTGCTCTATTATGTGTGGATTGGATATATTTTAACTTATTTAGTCATAATATGCAGAGAACAGACATTTTAGACGAAGTTATGAGCAAAAAATATTAAATAATCTTATTTTAGTCATAAAATGCTGAAATTATACATTTTAGACGAAGTTATGAGCAATAAAATATTAAATAATGTTATTCTCCGATTTAAAGTATTTAATTCAAAATTTCTGCCCTTTTATGTGTGGACAGGACATATTATACCTAATTTAGTCATAGAATGCTGAAAAGCGACATTTTAGACGTAGTTATGATTAAAAAATATAAAAAAAATCTTATTTCCCGATCTAAAGTTTTTGTTGAATTTTTGCACTTTTATGTGAGGATTGGACATACTATAACTTATTTAGTCATAAAATGCTGTATAAACGAAATTTTAGACGAAGTTATGAGTAAAAAAAATATTAAATATTCTTATTTTCCGATTTAAAGTTTCTGTTAAATTTCTGCACTTTTATATGTGGAGTGGACATATTATACCTTATTTAGTCATAAAAGGCTGAAAAGAGACATTTTAGACGAAGTTATGAGTAAAGAATATTACATAACCTTAATTTCCGATTTTAGTTTTTCTAAATTTCTGCTTTTTTATGTGTGGATCGGACATATTATACCTTATTTAGTCATAAAATGTTGAAAAGCGACATTCTAGACGAAGTAATGAGTGAAAATATTGAATAATCTTATTTTCCGATTTAAAGTTTTATTTTCAATTTCTGTACTTTTCTGTGTGGACTGGACATATTATACCTTACTCAGTCATAAAATTCTGGAAAGCGACATTTTAGACGTAGTTATGAGTAAAGAATATTACATAACCTTAATTTCCGATTTTTAGTTTTTTTACAATTTCTGCTTTTTATGTGTGGATCGGACATATTATACCTTATTTAGTCATAAAATGCTGAAGAGCGACATTCTAGATGAAGTTATGAGTAAAAAATATTAAGAAATCTATTTTCCGATTTAAAGTTTTTATTCAATATCTGCCCTTTCATGTGGATTGGATATATTTTACCTTATTAGTAATAAAATGCTGAAAAGAGACATTTTAGACGAAGTTACGAGTAATAAAATGTTACATAATCTTATTTTCCGATTTTCAGTTTTTCTTTTCCAAATTCTGCACTCTTATATGTGGTTTGGTCATATTATAACTTTTAGGTATAGTCATAAAATGCCGAGAATAGGCATTTTAGACGAAGTTATGAAAATAAATATTAAATAATCTTATTTCCGATTTAAGGATTTTATCTCACAATTTCTGCACTTTTATGTGTAGACAGGACATATTATCCCTTATATACTCATAAAATGCTGAAAAAAATACACTTTAAACGAAGTTATGTGTAAAGAATAATAAATAATTTTATTTTCCGATTTGAAGTTTTATTTTCAATTTCTGCTTTTTTGTGTGTGGAATGGACATATTATACCTTATTTAGTCATAAAATGCTGAAAAGTGACATTTTAGACGAAGTTATGAGTAAAAAAATATAAATAATCTTAATTTCCGATTTAAAGTTTTTGTTGAATTTCTGTACGTTTATGTGTGGATTGGACATATCATACCTTATTTAGCAATAAAATGCTGAAAAGGGACATTTTAGACGTAGGTATGAGTAAAAAATATTAAATAATAATATTTCCGATTTAAAGTTTTTGTTGAATTTTTGCACTTTTATTGGATTGGACATACTTTACCTCATTTAGTCATCAAATGCTGAAAAACGACATTTTAGACGAAGTTATGAGTGAAAAAAAATTAAATAATCTTATTTTCCGATTTAAAGTTTTTGTTAAATTTCTGTACTTTTATGTGTGGATTGGACATATTATTCCTTATTTAGTCATAGAATGCTGAAAAGAGACATTTCAGACGAAGTTATGAGTAATAAAATAATCATAAATTTCGATTTAAAGTTTTTGTTCAAATTCTGCACTTTTATGTGTGGATTGGACATACTATACCTTATTTAGTCATAAAATGCTGAAAAGCGACATTATAGACGTAGTTATGATTAAAAAATATAGAAAAATCTTATTTCCCGATCTAAAGTTTTTGTTGAATTTTTGCACTTTTATGTGTGGATTGGACATACTATAACTTATTTAGTCATAAAATGCTGAAAAACGACATTTTAGACGAAGTTATGAGTAAAAAAATATTAAATATTCTTATTTTCCGATCTAAAGTTTCTGTTAAATTTCTGCACTTTTATATGTGGAGTGGACATATTATACCTACCTTATTTAGTCATAAAAGGCTGAAAAGAGACATTTTAGACGAAGTTATGAGTAAAGAATATTACATAACCTTAATTTCCGGTTTTTAGTTTTTTTACAATTTCTGCTTTTTATGTGTGGATCGGACATATTATACCTTATTTAGTCATAAAATGTTGAAAAGCGACATTCTAGAGAATAGACATTTTAGACGAAGTTATGAAAATAAATATTGAATAATCTTATTTTCCGATTTAAGGATTTTATCTCACAATTTCTGCACTTTTATGTGTGGACAGGACATATTATCCCTTATGTACTCATAAAATGCTGAAAAAATACACTTTAAACGAAGTTATGTGTAAAGAATAATAAATAATTTTATTTTCCGATTTGAAGATTTATTTTCAATTTCTGCTTTTTTGTGTGTGGATTGGACATACTATACCTTATTTAGTCATAAAATGCTGAAAATCGACATTATAGACGTAGTTATGATTAAAAAATATAGAAAAATCTTATTTCCGATCTGAAGTTTTTTTTGAATTTTTGCACTTTTATGTGTGGATTGGACATACTATAACTTATTTAGTCATAAAATGCTGAAAAACGACATTTTAGACGAAGTTATGAGTAAAAAATATTACATAACCTTAATTTTCGATTTTTGGTTTTTTACAATTTCTGCTTTTTTATGTGTGGATCGGACAGAATATACCTTATTTAGTCATAAAATTTTGAAAAGCGACATTCTAGACGAAGTGATGAGTGAAAAATATTGAATAATCTTATTTTCCGATTTAAAGTTTTATTTTCAATTTCTGCTCTTTAATATGAGGATTGGACATAGTATATCTTATTTAGTCATAAAATGCTGAATAGCGACATTCTAGACGAAATTATGAGTAAATAGTATTAAAAAATCTTATTTTCCGATTTAAAGTTTTATTTTCAATTTCTGCTTTCTTATGTGTGGATTGGTCATAGTGTATATATTATTTAGTCATAAAATGCAGAAAAGCGAAATTTTAGACGGAGTTGTGAGTAAAGAATATCAAAAAATCTTATTTTCCGATTTAAAGTTTTATATTCAATTTTTGCTTTTTTATGTGTGGATTGGACATAGAATATCTTAATTAGCCATAAAATGCTGAAAGGCGACATTGTAGACGAAGTTATGAGTAAAATATAATGAAAAATCTTATTTTCCGATTTAAAGTTTTTATTCAATTTCTGCACTATTATGTGTGGATTGGACATAGTATATCTTATTTAGTCATAAAATGCTGATAGCGACATTCTAGATGAAGTTATGAGTAAAAAATGTTAAAAAATCTCATTTTCCGATTTAAAGTTTTATTTTCAATCTCTGCTCATTTATGTTTGGATTTGACATATTATTCCTTATTTAGTCATAAAGGCTGAAAAGAGACATTTTAGACGAAGTTATGAGTAAAAAATATTAAATCATCTTATTTTCTGATATAAAGTTTTGTTCAATTTCTGCACTTTTATGTGTGGATTGGACATAGTATATCTTATTTAGTCATAAAATCTAGATGAAGTATGAGTAAAAAATGTTAAAAAATCTCATTTTCCGATTTAAAGTTTTATTTTCAATCTCTGCTCATTTATGTTTGGATTTGACATATTATTCCTTATTTAGTCATAAAATGCTGAAAAGAAACATTTTAAACGAAGTTATGTGTAAAGAATATTAAATTATCTTATTTTCCGATTTAAAGTTTTATTTAAAATTTCTGCTTTTTTATGTGTGGATTGGACATAGAATATCTTATTTAGTCATAAAATGCTGAAAAGCGAAATTTTAGACGGAGTGATGAGTAAAGAATATTAAAAAATCTTATTTTCCGATTTAAAGTTTTATATTCAATTTTTGCTTTTTATGTGTGGACTGGACATAGTATATCTTATTTAGCCATAAAATGCTGAAAAGCAACATTGTAGACGAAGTTATGACTAAGATATAATGAAAAATCTTATTTTCCGATTTAAAGTTTTTATTTAATTTCTGCTCTATTATGTGTGGATTGGATATATTTTAACTTATTTAGTCATAAAAATAAAATAAATAAAATAAAATAAAATGCTGAAATTATACATTTTAGACGAAGTTATGAGTAATAAAATATTAAATAATGTTATTCTCCGATTTAAAGTATTTAATTCAAAATTTCTGCCATTTTATGTGTGGACAGGACATATTATACCTTATTTAGTCATAGAATGCTGAAAAGCGACATTTTAGACGTTTATGATTAAAAAATATAAAAAAATCTTATTTCCCGATCTAAAGTTTTTGTTGAATTTTTGCACTTTTATGTGTGGATTGGACATACTATAACTTATTTAGTCATAAAATGCTGTATAAACGAAATTTTAGACGAAGTTATGAGTAAAAAAATATTAAATATTCTTATTTTCCGATTTAAAGTTTCTGTTAAATTTCTGCACTTTTATATGTGGAGTGGACATATTATACCTTATTTAGTCATAAAAGGCTGAAAAGAGGCATTTTAGACGAAGTTATGAGTAAATAATATTACATAACCTTAGTTTCCGATTTTTAGTTTTTTTACAATTTCTGCTTTTTTATGTGTGGATCGGACATATTATACCTTATTTAGTCATAAAATGTTGAAAAGCGACATTCTAGACGAAGTAATGAGTGAAAAATATTGAATAATCTTATTTTCCGATTTAAAGTTTTATTTTCAATTTCTGCACTTTTATGTGTGGATTGGACATACTATACCTTATTTAGTCATAAAATGCTGAAAAGCGACATTTCAGACGTAGTTATGAGTAAAAAATATTAAATAATCTTAATTTCCGATTTAAAGTTTTTGTTGAATTTCTGTACGTTTATGTGTGGATTGGACATATTATACCTTATTTAGCAATAAAATGCTTAAAAAGGGGACATTTTAGACCTAGGTATGAGTAAAAAATATTAAATATTCATATTTTCTGATTTAAAGTTTCTGTTAAATTTCTGCACTTTTATATGTGGAGTGGACATATTATACCTTATTTAGTCATAAAAGCCTGAAAAGAGGCATTTTAGACGAAGTTATGAGTAAATAATATTACATAACCTTAATTTCCGATTTTTAGTTTTTTTACTATTTCTGCTTTTTTATGTGTGGATCGGACATATTATACCTTATTTAGTCATAAAATGTTGAAAAGCGACATTCTAGACGAAGTAATGAGTGAAAAATATTGAATAATCTTATTTTCCGATTTAAAGTTTTATTTTCAATTTCTGCACTTTTATGTGTGGATTGGACATACTATACCTTATTTAGTCATAAAATGCTGAAAAGCGACATTTCAGACGTAGTTATGAGTAAAAAATATTAAATAATCTTAATTTCCGATTTAAAGTTTTTGTTGAATTTTTGCACTTTTATTGGATTGGACATACTTTACCTCATTAAGTCATCAAATGCTGAAAAACGACATTTTAGACGAAGTTATGAGTGAAAAAAATTTAAATAATCTTATTTTCCGATTTAAAGTTTTTGTTAAATTTCTGTAGTTTTATGTGTGGAATGGACATATTATACCTTATTTAGCCATAAAATGCTGAAAAGGGACATTTTAGACGAAGTTATGAGTAAAAAATATTAAATAATCTTATTTTCCGATTTAAAGTGTTTTTCTAATCTCTGCTTTTCTATGTGTGGATTGGACATATTATTCCTTATTTAGTCATAGAATGCTGAAAAGAGACATTTCAGACGAAGTTATGAGTAAAAAAAATAATCTTAAATTTCGATTTTAAGTTTTTGTTCAAATTCCGCACTTTTATGTTTGGATTGGACATACTATACCTTATTTAGTCATCAAATGCTGAAAAACGACATTTTAGACGAAGTTATGAGTGAAAAAAAATTAAATAATCTTATTTTCCGATTTAAAGTTTTTGTTAAATTTCTGTACTTTTATGTGTGGATTGGACATATTATACCTTATTTAGCCATAAAATGCTGAAAAGGGACATTTTAGACGAAGTTATGAGTAAAAAATATTAAATAATCTTATTTTCCGATTTAAAGTGTTTTTCTAATCTCTGCTTTTCTATGAGTGGATTGGACATATTATTCCTTATTTAGTCATAGAATGCTGAAAAGAGACATTTCAGACGAAGTTATGAGTAAAAAAATAATCTTAAATTTCGATTTAAAGTTTTTGTTCAAATTCTGCACTTTTATGTGTGGATTGGACATACTATAACTTATTTAGTCATAAAATGCTGAAAACGACATTTTAGACGAAGTTATGGGTAAAAAAATTTTAAATATTCTTATTTTCCGATCTAAAGTTTCTTTTTAATTTCTGCACTTTTATATGTGGAGTGGACATATTATACCTTATTTAGTCATAAAAGGCTGAAGAGACATTTAAGACGAAGTTATGAGTGAAAAATATTACAAAGCCTTGATTTCCGATTTTTAGTTTTTTACAATTTCTGCTCTTTAATGCGTGGATTGGACATAGTATATATTATTTAGTCATAAGATGCTGAAAAGCGACATTCTAGATGAAGTTATGAGTAAAAAATATTAAGAAATCTTATTTTCCGATTTAAAGTTTTTATTCAATATCTGCACTTTCATGTGTGGATTGGATATATTTTACCTTATTTAGTAATAAAATGCTGAAAAGAGACATTTAAGATGAAGTTATGTGTAAACAAAATTTAAATAATATTATTTTCCGATATAAAGTTTTTGTTCAATTTTTGCACTTTTATGCGTGGATTAGACATATTATAATTTATTTAGTCATAAAATACTGAAAGCAGACATTTTAGATGAAGTTATGCGCAAAAAATATTAAATAATCTTATTTTAGTCAGAAAATGCTGAAAGCAGACATTTTAGACGAAGTTATGAGCAAAAAAATATTATATAACCTATTTCCCGATATAAAGTTTTTGTTCAATTTCTGAACTTTTATATGTGGAGTGGACATATAATACCTTATTTAGTCATAAAAGGCTGAAAAGAGGCATTTTAGACGAAGTTATGAGTAAATAATATTACATAACCTTAATTTCCGATTTTTAGTTTTTTTACAATTTCTGCTTTTTTATGTGTGGATCGGACATATTATACCTTATTTAGTCATAAAATGTTGAAAAGCGACATTCTAGACGAAGTAATGAGTGAAAAATATTGAATAATCTTATTTTCCGATTTAAAGTTTTATTTTCAATTTCTGCACTTTTATGTGTGGATTGGACATACTATACCTTATTTAGTCATAAAATGCTGAAAAGCGACATTTCAGACGTAGTTATGAGTAAAAAATAATCAATAATCTTAATTTCCGATTTAAAGTTTTTGTTGAATTTTTGCACTTTTATTGGATTGGACATACTTTACCTCATTAAGTCATCAAATGCTGAAAAACGACATTTTAGACGAAGTTATGAGTGAAAAAAATTTAAATAATCTTATTTTCCGATTTAAAGTTTTTGTTAAATTTCTGTACTTTTATGTGTGGATTGGACATATTATACCTTATTTAGCCATAAAATGCTGAAAAGGGACATTTTAGACGAAGTTATGAGTAAAAAATATTAAATAATCTTATTTTCCGATTTAAAGTGTTTTTCTAATCTCTGCTTTTCTATGTGTGGATTGGACATATTATTCCTTATTTAGTCATAGAATGCTGAAAAGAGACATTTCAGACGAAGTTATGAGTAAAAAAAATAATCTTAAATTTCGATTTTAAGTTTTTGTTCAAATTCCGCACTTTTATGTGTGGATTGGACATACTATACCTTATTTAGTCATCAAATGCTGAAAAACGACATTTTAGACGAAGTTATGAGTGAAAAAAAATTAAATAATCTTATTTTCCGATTTAAAGTGTTTTTCTAATCTCTGCTTTTCTATGTGTGGATTGGACATATTATTCCTTATTTAGTCATAGAATGCTGAAAAGAGACATTTCAGACGAAGTTATGAGTAAAAAAAATAATCTTAAATTTCGATTTTAAGTTTTTGTTCAAATTCCGCACTTTTATGTGTGGATTGGACATACTATACCTTATTTAGTCATCAAATGCTGAAAAACGACATTTTAGACGAAGTTATGAGTGAAAAAAAATTAAATAATCTTATTTTCCGATTTAAAGTTTTTGTTAAATTTCTGTACTTTTATGTGTGGATTGGACATATTATACCTTATTTAGCCATAAAATGCTGAAAAGGGACATTTTAGACGAAGTTATGAGTAAAAAATATTAAATAATCTTATTTTCCGATTTAAAGTGTTTTTCTAATCTCTGCTTTTCTATGAGTGGATTGGACATATTATTCCTTATTTAGTCATAGAATGCTGAAAAGAGACATTTCAGACGAAGTTATGAGTAAAAAAATAATCTTAAATTTCGATTTAAAGTTTTTGTTCAAATTCTGCACTTTTATGTGTGGATTGGACATACTATAACTTATTTAGTCATAAAATGCTGAAAACGACATTTTAGACGAAGTTATGATTAAAAAAAATTTAAATATTCTTATTTTCCGATCTAAAGTTTCTTTTTAATTTCTGCACTTTTATATGTGGAGTGGACATATTATACCTTATTTAGTCATAAAAGGCTGAAAAGAGACATTTAAGACGAAGTTATGAGTGAAAAATATTACAAAGCCTTGATTTCCGATTTTTAGTTTTTTACAATTTCTGCTCTTTAATGCGTGGATTGGACATAGTATATATTATTTAGTCATAAGATGCTGAAAAGCGACATTCTAGATGAAGTTATGAGTAAAAAATATTAAGAAATCTTATTTTCCGATTTAAAGTTTTTATTCAATATCTGCACTTTCATGTGTGGATTGGATATATTTTACCTTATTTAGTAATAAAATGCTGAAAAGAGACATTTAAGATGAAGTTATGTGTAAACAAAAATTAAATAATATTATTTTCCGATATAAAGTTTTTGTTCAATTTTTGCACTTTTATGCGTGGATTAGACATATTATAACTTATTTAGTCATAAAATACTGAAAGCAGACATTTTAGATGAAGTTATGCGCAAAAAATATTAAATAATCTTATTTTAGTCAGAAAATTCTGAAAGCAGACATTTTAGACGAAGTTATGAGCAAAAAAATATTATATAATCTTATTTGCCGATATAAAGTTTTTGTTCAATTTCTGAACTTTTATGTGTGGATTGGACATATTATACCTTATTTAGTCATAAAATGCTGAAAAGAGACATTCTAGACCAACTTATGAGTGAGAAATATTAAATTATTTTATTCTCCGATTTAAAGTTTTTATTCAATTTCTGCACTTTTATGTGTGGATTGGACATTATATACCTTATTTAGTAATAAAATGCTGAAAAGAGACATTTTAAACGAAGTTATGAGTAAAAAATATTAAATAATCTTATTCTCCGATTTAAAGTTTTTGTTCAATCTCTGTACTTTCATGTGTGGTTTGGACATATTATACCTGATTTAGTCATGAAATGCTGAAAAGCGACATTTTAGACGTAGTTTTGAGTGAAAAATATTAAAAAATCTTATTTTGCGATTTAAAGTTTTTGTTGAATTTTTGCACTTTTATGTGTGGATTGGACATACTATAACTTATTTAGTCATAAAATACTGAAAGCAGACATTTTAGATGAAGTTATGAGCAAAAAATATTAAATAAACTTATTTTCCGAATAAAAAGTTTTCATTTAAAATATCTGCACCTTTATATGTGGATTGGATATATTATACCTTATTTAGTCATAAAATGCTGAATAGAGTCATTTTAGACGAAGTTATAAGTAAAAAATATTAAATAATCGTATTTTCCGATTTAAGGTGTTTTTCTAATCTCTGCTTTTCTATGTCTGTATTGGACATATTATTCTGTTTTTAGTCGTAGAATGCTGAAAAGAGACATTTCAGACGAAGTTATGAGTAAAAAAATATTAAATATTCTTATTTTCCGATTTAAAATTTCTGGTAAATTTCTGCACTTTTATATGTGGAGTGGACATATTATACCTTATTTAGTCATAAAATGCTGTAAACCGACATTTCAGACGTAGTTATGAGTAAAAAATATTAAATAATCTTATTTTCAGATTTAAAGTTTTTGTTGAATTTTTGCACTTTTATGTGTGGATTGGACATACTATAACTTATTTAGTCATAAAATACTGAAAGCAGACATTTTAGATGAAGTTATGAGCAAAAAATATTAAATAAACTTATTTTCCGAATAAAAAGTTTTCATTTAAAATATCTGCACCTTTATATGTGGATTGGATATATTATACCGTATTTAGTCATAAAATGCTGAATAGAGTCATTTTAGACGAAGTTATAAGTAAAAAATATTAAATAATCGTATTTTCCGATTTAAGGTGTTTTTCTAATCTCTGCTTTTCTATGTGTGTATTGGACATATTATTCTTTATTTAGTCGTAGAATGCTGAAAAGAGACATTTCAGACGAAGTTATGAGTAAAAAAAATAATCTTGAATTTCGATTTTAAGTTTTTGTTCAATTTCTGCACTTTTATGTGTGAATTGGACATATTATAACTTATTTAGTGATAAAATTCTGACAATAGATATCTTAGACCAAGTTAAGAGCTAAATATTAGAAATAATCTTATTTTCCGATTTTAAGTTTTTGCTCAATTTCTGCACTTTTATGTGTGAATTGGACCTTTTATAACTTATTTAGTCATGAAATGCTGAAAGCAGACATTTTAGACCAAGTAAAAAGCTAAAAATTATAAATAATCTTATTTTCCGATTTTAATTTTTTGTTCAATTTCTGCACTTTTATGTGTGAATTGGACGTATTATAACTTATTTAGTCATAAAATTCTGAAAACAGACATATTAGACCAAGTAAAGAGCTAAAAATTATAAATAATCTTATTTTCCGATTTTAAGTTTTTGTTCAATTTCTGCACTTTTATGTGTGGATTGGACATATTATAACTTATTTAGTCATAAAATGTTGAAAACAGACATTTTAGACCAAGTTATGAGCTAAAAGTATGAAATAATCTTATTTTCCGATTTAATTTTTTTTTTCAATTTCTGCACTTTTATGTGTGAATTGGACATATTATAACTTATTTAGTGATAAAACACTGAAAATAGACGTTTTAGACCGAGTTATGAGATAAAATTTAGAAATAATCTTATTTTCCGATTTCAAGTTATTGTTCAATTTCTGCACTTTTATGTGAGGATTAGACATATTATAACTTATTTAGTCATAAAATGTCGAAAACGGACATTTTAGACCAAGTTATGAGCTAAAAATATGAAATAATCTTACTTTCCGATTTTAAGTTTTTGTTCAATTTCTGCACTTTTATGTGTGAATTGAACATATTATAACTTATTTAGTCATTAAATTCTGAAAATAGACATTTTAGACCAAGTTAAGAGCTAAATATTAGAAATAATCTTATTTTCCGATTTTAAGTTTTGCTCAATTTCTGCACTTTTATGTGTGGATTGGACATATTATAACTTATTTAGTCATAAAATGTTGAAAAGCCACATTCTAGACGAAGTGATGAGTGAAAAATATTGAATAATTTTATTTTCCGATTTAAAGTTTTATTTTCAATTTCTGCTCTTTAATGTGTGGATTGGACATAGTATATATTATTTAGTCATAAGATGCTGAAAAGCGACATTCTAGATGAAGTTATGAGTAAAAAATATTAAGAAATCTTATTTTCCGATTTAAAGTTTTTATTCAATATCTGCACTTTCATGTGTGGATTGGATATATTTTACCTTATTTAGTCATAAAATGCTGAAAACAGACATTTTAGACGAAGTTACGAGTAATAAAATATTACGTAATCTTATTTTCCGATTTTAAGTATTGCTTTTCCAAATTCTGCACTTTTATATGTGGATTGATCATATTATAACTTATATATTCATAAAATACTGAGAATAGATATTTTAGACGAAGTTATGTGTAAGGAATATTAAATAATCTTATTTTCCGATTTAAAGTCTCTTTACAATTATTAAGTCATAAAATGCTGAAAAGAGACATTTCAGACGAACTTATTTATGTTTGAAAAATATTAAATAATCTTATTCTCCGATTTAAAGTTTTATTTTCAATCTCTCCTTTTCTATGTGTGCATTGGACATAGTATATCTTATTTAGTCATAAAATGCTGAATAGCGACATTCTAGACGAAATTATGAGTAAATAGTATTAAAAAATCTTATTTTCCGATTTAAAGTTTTATTTTCAATTTCTGTTTTCTTATGTGTGGATTGGTCATAGTATATATATTATTTAGTCATAAAATGCTGAAAAGCCAAATTTTAGACGGAGTTATGAGTAAAGAATATCAAAAAATCTTATTTTCCGATTTAAAGTTTTATATTCAATTTTTGCACTATTATGTGTGGATTGGACATAGTTTATCTTATTTAGTCATAAAATGCTGAATAGCGACATTCTAGATGAAGTTATGAGTAAAAAATGTTAAAAAATCTCATTTTCCGATTTAAAGTTTTATTTTCAATCTCTGCTCATTTATGTGTGGATTTGACATATTATTCCTTATTTAGTCATAAAAGGCTGAAAAGAGACATTTTAGACGAAGTTATGAGTAAAAAATATTAAATCATCTTATTTTCCGATATAAAGTTTTTGTTCAATTTCTGCACTTTTATGTGTGGTTTGGACATATTATAACTTATTTAGTCATAAAATGCTGAAAAGACACATTTTAAACGAAGTTATGTGTAAAGAATATTAAATTATCTTATTTTCCGATTTAAAGTTTTATTTAAATTTCTGCTTCTTTATGTGTGGATTGGACATAGAATATCTTATTTAGTCATAAAATGCTGAAAAGCGAAATTTTAGACGGAGTGATGAGTAAAGAATATTAAAAAATCTTATTTTCCGATTTAAAGTTTTATATTCAATTTTTGCTTTTTTATGTGTGGACTGGACATAGTATATCTTATTTAGCCATAAAATGCTGAAAAGCGACATTTCAGACGTAGTTATGAGTAAAAGATATTAAATAATCTTAATTTCCGATTTAAAGTTTTTGTTGAATTTCTGTACGTTTATGTGTGGATTGGACATATCATACCTTATTTAGCAATAAAATGCTGAAAAGGGACATTTTAGACGTAGGTATGAGTAAAAAATATTAAATAATAATATTTCCGATTTAAAGTTTTTGTTGAATTTTTGCACTTTTATTGGATTGGACATACTTTACCTCATTTAGTCATCAAATGCTGAAAAACGACATTTAAGACGAAGTTATGAGTGAAAAAAAATTAAATAATCTTATTTTCCGATTTAAAGTTTTTGTTAAATTTCTGTACTTTTATGTGTGGATTGGACATATTATTCCTTATTTAGTCATAGAATGCTGAAAAGAGACATTTCAGACGAAGTTATGAGTAATAAAATAATCTTAAATTTCGATTTAAAGTTTTTGTTCAAATTCTGCACTTTTATGTGTGGATTGGACATACTATACCTTATTTAGTCATAAAATGCTGAAAAGCGACATTATAGACGTAGTTATGATTAAAAAATATAGAAAAATCTTATTTCCCGATCTAAAGTTTTTGTTGAATTTTTGCACTTTTATGTGTGGATTGGACATACTATAACTTATTTAGTCATAAAATGCTGAAAAACGACATTTTAGACGAAGTTATGAGTAAAAAAATATTAAATATTCTTTTTTTCCGATCTAAAGTTTCTGTTAAATTTCTGCACTTTTATATGTGGAGTGGACATATTATACCTACCTTATTTAGTCATAAAAGGCTGAAAAGAGACATTTTAGACGAAGTTATGAGTAAAGAATATTACATAACCTTAATTTCCGGTTTTTAGTTTTTTTACAATTTCTGCTTTTTTATGTGTGGATCGGACATATTATACCTTATTTAGTCATAAAATGTTGAAAAGCGACATTCTAGAAAATAGACATTTTAGACGAAGTTATGAAAATAAATATTGAATAATCTTATTTTCCGATTTAAGGATTTTATCTCACAATTTCTGCACTTTTATGTGTGGACAGGACATATTATCCCTTATATACTCATAAAATGCTGAAAAAATACACTTTAAACGAAGTTATGTGTAAAGAATAATAAATAATTTTATTTTCCGATTTGAAGATTTATTTTCAATTTCTGCTTTTTTGTGTGTGGATTGGACATACTATACCTTATTTAGTCATAAAATGCTGAAAATCGACATTATAGACGTAGTTATGATTAAAAAATATAGAAAAATCTTATTTCCCGATCTGAAGTTTTTGTTGAATTTTTGCACTTTTATGTGTGGATTGGACATACTATAACTTATTTAGTCATAAAATGCTGAAAAACGACATTTTAGACGAAGTTATGAGTAACAAAATATTACATAACCTTAATTTCCGATTTTTGGTTTTTTACAATTTCTGCTTTTTTATGTGTGGATCGGACAGAATATACCTTATTTAGTCATAAAATTTTGAAAAGCGACATTCTAGACGAAGTGATGAGTGAAAAATATTGAATAATCTTATTTTCCGATTTAAAGTTTTATTTTCAATTTCTGCTCTTTAATATGAGGATTGGACATAGTATATCTTATTTAGTCATAAAATGCTGAATAGCGACATTCTAGACGAAATTATGAGTAAATAGTATTAAAAAATCTTATTTTCCGATTTAAAGTTTTATTTTCAATTTCTGCTTTCTTATGTGTGGATTGGTCATAGTGTATATATTATTTAGTCATAAAATGCAGAAAAGCGAAATTTTAGACGGAGTTGTGAGTAAAGAATATCAAAAAATCTTATTTTCCGATTTAAAGTTTTATATTCAATTTTTGCTTTTTTATGTGTGGATTGGACATAGAATATCTTATTTAGCCATAAAATGCTGAAAGGCGACATTGTAGACGAAGTTATGAGTAAAATATAATGAAAAATCTTATTTTCCGATTTAAAGTTTTTATTCAATTTCTGCACTATTATGTGTGGATTGGACATAGTATATCTTATTTAGTCATAAAATGCTGAATAGCGACATTCTAGATGAAGTTATGAGTAAAAAATGTTAAAAAATCTCATTTTCCGATTTAAAGTTTTATTTTCAATCTCTGCTCATTTATGTTTGGATTTGACATATTATTCCTTATTTAGTCATAAAAGGCTGAAAAGAGACATTTTAGACGAAGTTATGAGTAAAAAATATTAAATCATCTTATTTTCTGATATAAAGTTTTTGTTCAATTTCTGCACTTTTATGTGTGGATTGGACATAGTATATCTTATTTAGTCATAAAATCTAGATGAAGTTATGAGTAAAAAATGTTAAAAAATCTCATTTTCCGATTTAAAGTTTTATTTTCAATCTCTGCTCATTTATGTTTGGATTTGACATATTATTCCTTATTTAGTCATAAAATGCTGAAAAGACACATTTTAAACGAAGTTATGTGTAAAGAATATTAAATTATCTTATTTTCCGATTTAAAGTTTTATTTAAAATTTCTGCTTCTTTATGTGTGGATTGGACATAGAATATCTTATTTAGTCATAAAATGCTGAAAAGCGAAATTTTAGACGGAGTGATGAGTAAAGAATATTAAAAAATCTTATTTTCCGATTTAAAGTTTTATATTCAATTTTTGCTTTTTTATGTGTGGACTGGACATAGTATATCTTATTTAGCCATAAAATGCTGAAAAGCAACATTGTAGACGAAGTTATGACTAAGATATAATGAAAAATCTTATTTTCCGATTTAAAGTTTTTATTTAATTTCTGCTCTATTATGTGTGGATTGGATATATTTTAACTTATTTAGTCATAATATGCAGAGAACAGACATTTTAGACGAAGTTATGAGCAAAAAATATTAAATAATCTTATTTTAGTCATAAAATGCTGAAATTATACATTTTAGACGAAGTTATGAGTAATAAAATATTAAATAATGTTATTCTCCGATTTAAAGTATTTAATTCAAAATTTCTGCCCTTTTATGTGTGGACAGGACATATTATACCTTATTTAGTCATAGAATGCTGAAAAGCGACATTTTAGACGTAGTTATGATTAAAAAATATAAAAAAATCTTATTTCCCGATCTAAAGTTTTTGTTGAATTTTTGCACTTTTATGTGTGGATTGGACATACTATAACTTATTTAGTCATAAAATGCTGTATAAACGAAATTTTAGACGAAGTTATGAGTAAAAAAATATTAAATATTCTTATTTTCCGATTTAAAGTTTCTGTTAAATTTCTGCACTTTTATATGTGGAGTGGACATATTATACCTTATTTAGTCATAAAAGGCTGGAAAGAGGCATTTTAGACGAAGTTATGAGTAAATAATATTACATAACCTTAGTTTCCGATTTTTAGTTTTTTTACAATTTCTGCTTTTTTATGTGTGGATCGGACATATTATACCTTATTTAGTCATAAAATGTTGAAAAGCGACATTCTAGACGAAGTAATGAGTGAAAAATATTGAATAATCTTTTTTTCCGATTTAAAGTTTTATTTTCAATTTCTGCACTTTTATGTGTGGATTGGACATACTATACCTTATTTAGTCATAAAATGCTGAAAAGCGACATTTCAGACGTAGTTATGAGTAAAAAATATTAAATAATCTTAATTTCCGATTTAAAGTTTTTGTTGAATTTCTGTACGTTTATGTGTGGATTGGACATATTATACCTTATTTAGCAATAAAATGCTTAAAAAGGGGACATTTTAGACCTAGGTATGAGTAAAAAATATTAAATATTCTTATTTTCTGATTTAAAGTTTCTGTTAAATTTCTGCACTTTTATATGTGGAGTGGACATATTATACCTTATTTAGTCATAAAAGCCTGAAAAGAGGCATTTTAGACGAAGTTATGAGTAAATAATATTACATAACCTTAATTTCCGATTTTAGTTTTTTTACTATTTCTGCTTTTTTATGTGTGGATCGGACATATTATACCTTATTTAGTCATAAAATGTTGAAAAGCGACATTCTAGACGAAGTAATGAGTGAAAAATATTGAATAATCTTATTTTCCGATTTAAAGTTTTATTTTCAATTTCTGCACTTTTATGTGTGGATTGGACATACTATACCTTATTTAGTCATAAAATGCTGAAAAGCGACATTTCAGACGTAGTTATGAGTAAAAGATATTAAATAATCTTAATTTCCGATTTAAAGTTTTTGTTGAATTTTTGCACTTTTATTGGATTGGACATACTTTACCTCATTAAGTCATCAAATGCTGAAAAACGACATTTTAGACGAAGTTATGAGTGAAAAAAATTTAAATAATCTTATTTTCCGATTTAAAGTTTTTGTTAAATTTCTGTAGTTTTATGTGTGGAATGGACATATTATACCTTATTTAGCCATAAAATGCTGAAAAGGGACATTTTAGACGAAGTTATGAGTAAAAAATATTAAATAATCTTATTTTCCGATTTAAAGTGTTTTTCTAATCTCTGCTTTTCTATGTGTGGATTGGACATATTATTCCTTATTTAGTCATAGAATGCTGAAAAGAGATATTTCAGACGAAGTTATGAGTAAAAAAAATAATCTTAAATTTCGATTTTAAGTTTTTGTTCAAATTCCGCACTTTTATGTTTGGATTGGACATACTATACCTTATTTAGTCATCAAATGCTGAAAAACGATATTTTAGACGAAGTTATGAGTGAAAAAGAATTAAATAAACTTATTTTCCGATTTAAAGTTTTTGTTAAATTTCTGTACTTTTATGTGTGGATTGGACATATTATACCTTATTTAGCCATAAAATGCTGAAAAGGGACATTTTAGACGAAGTTATGAGTAAAAAATATTAAATAATCTTATTTTCCGATTTAAAGTGTTTTTCTAATCTCTGCTTTTCTATGAGTGGATTGGACATATTATTCCTTATTTAGTCATAGAATGCTGAAAAGAGACATTTCAGACGAAGTTATGAGTAAAAAAATAATCTTAAATTTCGATTTAAAGTTTTTGTTCAAATTCTGCACTTTTATGTGTGGATTGGACATACTATAACTTATTTAGTCATAAAATGCTGAAAACGACATTTTAGACGAAGTTATGAGTAAAAAAATTTTAAATATTCTTATTTTCCGATCTAAAGTTTCTTTTTAATTTCTGCACTTTTATATGTGGAGTGGACATATTATACCTTATTTAGTCATAAAAGGCTGAAAAGAGACATTTAAGACGAAGTTATGAGTGAAAAATATTACAAAGCCTTGATTTCCGATTTTTAGTTTTTTACAATTTCTGCTCTTTAATGCGTGGATTGGACATAGTATATATTATTTAGTCATAAGATGCTGAAAAGCGACATTCTAGATGAAGTTATGAGTAAAAAATATTAAGAAATCTTATTTTCCGATTTAAAGTTTTTATTCAATATCTGCACTTTCATGTGTGGATTGGATATATTTTACCTTATTTAGTAATAAAATGCTGAAAAGAGACATTTAAGATGAAGTTATGTGTAAACAAAAATTAAATAATATTATTTTCCGATATAAAGTTTTTGTTTAATTTTTGCACTTTTATGCGTGGATTAGACATATTATAACTTATTTAGTCATAAAATACTGAAAGCAGACATTTTAGATGAAGTTATGCGCAAAAAATATTAAATAATCTTATTTTAGTCAGAAAATGCTGAAAGCAGACATTTTAGACGAAGTTATGAGCAAAAAAATATTATATAATCTTATTTCCCGATATAAAGTTTTTGTTCAATTTCTGAACTTTTATATGTGGAGTGGACATATTATACCTTATTTAGTCATAAAAGGCTGAAAAGAGGCATTTTAGACGAAGTTATGAGTAAATAATATTACATAACCTTAATTTCCGATTTTTAGTTTTTTTACAATTTCTGCTTTTTTATGTGTGGATCGGACATATTATACCTTATTTAGTCATAAAATGTTGAAAAGCGACATTCTAGACGAAGTAATGAGTGAAAAATATTGAATAATCTTATTTTCCGATTTAAAGTTTTATTTTCAATTTCTGCACTTTTATGTGTGGATTGGACATACTATACCTTATTTAGTCATAAAATGCTGAAAAGCGACATTTCAGACGTAGTTATGAGTAAAAAATATTAAATAATCTTAATTTCCGATTTAAAGTTTTTGTTGAATTTTTGCACTTTTATTGGATTGGACATACTTTACCTCATTAAGTCATCAAATGCTGAAAAACGACATTTTAGACGAAGTTATGAGTGAAAAAAATTTAAATAATCTTATTTTCCGATTTAAAGTTTTTGTTATATTTCTGTACTTTTATGTGTGGATTGGACATATTATACCTTATTTAGCCATAAAATGCTGAAAAGGGACATTTTAGACGAAGTTATGAGTAAAAAATATTAAATAATCTTATTTTCCGATTTAAAGTGTTTTTCTAATATCTGCTTTTCTATGTGTGGATTGGACATATTATTCCTTATTTAGTCATAGAATGCTGAAAAGAGACATTTCAGACGAAGTTATGAGTAAAAAAAATAATCTTAAATTTCGATTTTAAGTTTTTGTTCAAATTCCGCACTTTTATGTGTGGATTGGACATACTATACCTTATTTAGTCATCAAATGCTGAAAAACGACATTTTAGACGAAGTTATGAGTGAAAAAAAATTAAATAATCTTATTTTCCGATTTAAAGTGTTTTTCTAATCTCTGCTTTTCTATGAGTGGATTGGACATATTATTCCTTATTTAGTCATAGAATGCTGAAAAGAGACATTTCAGACGAAGTTATGAGTAAAAAAATAATCTTAAATTTCGATTTAAAGTTTTTGTTCAAATTCTGCACTTTTATGTGTGGATTGGACATACTATAACTTATTTAGTCATAAAATGCTGAAAACGACATTTTAGACGAAGTTATGATTAAAAAAAATTTAAATATTCTTATTTTCCGATCTAAAGTTTCTTTTTAATTTCTGCACTTTTATATGTGGAGTGGACATATTATACCTTATTTAGTCATAAAAGGCTGAAAAGAGACATTTAAGACGAAGTTATGAGTGAAAAATATTACAAAGCCTTGATTTCCGATTTTTAGTTTTTTACAATTTCTGCTCTTTAATGCGTGGATTGGACATAGTATATATTATTTAGTCATAAGATGCTGAAAAGCGACATTCTAGATGAAGTTATGAGTAAAAAATATTAAGAAATCTTATTTTCCGATTTAAAGTTTTTATTCAATATCTGCACTTTCATGTGTGGATTGGATATATTTTACCTTATTTAGTAATAAAATGCTGAAAAGAGACATTTAAGATGAAGTTATGTGTAAACAAAAATTAAATAATATTATTTTCCGATATAAAGTTTTTGTTCAATTTTTGCACTTTTATGCGTGGATTAGACATATTATAACTTATTTAGTCATAAAATACTGAAAGCAGACATTTTAGATGAAGTTATGCGCAAAAAATATTAAATAATCTTATTTTAGTCAGAAAATTCTGAAAGCAGACATTTTAGACGAAGTTATGAGCAAAAAAATATTATATAATCTTATTTCCCGATATAAAGTTTTTGTTCAATTTCTGAACTTTTATGTGTGGATTGGACATATTATACCTTATTTAGTCATAAAATGCTGAAAAGAGACATTCTAGACCAACTTATGAGTGAGAAATATTAAATTATTTTATTCTCCGATTTAAAGTTTTTATTCAATTTCTGCACTTTTATGTGTGGATTGGACATTATATACCTTATTTAGTAATAAAATGCTGAAAAGAGACATTTTAAACGAAGTTATGAGTAAAAAATATTAAATAATCTTATCTTCCGATTTAAAGTTTTTGTTCATTATCTGCTCCTTTATGTTTGGATTTGACATGTTATTCCTTATTTAGTCATAAAATGCTGAAAAGAGATATCTCAAACGATATTATGAGTAAAAAAATGTTAAATAATCTTATTCTCCGATTTAAAGTTTTTGTTCAATCTCTGTACTTTCATGTGTGGTTTGGACATATTATACCTGATTTAGTCATGAAATGCTGAAAAGCGACATTTTAGACGTAGTTTTGAGTGAAAAATATTAAAAAATCTTATTTTGCGATTTAAAGTTTTTGTTGAATTTTTGCACTTTTATGTGTGGATTGGACATACTATAACTTATTTAGTCATAAAATACTGAAAGCAGACATTTTAGATGAAGTTATGAGCAAAAAATATTAAATAAACTTATTTTCCGAATAAAAAGTTTTCATTTAAAATATCTGCACCTTTATATGTGGATTGGATATATTATACCGTATTTAGTCATAAAATGCTGAATAGAGTCATTTTAGACGAAGTTATAAGTAAAAAATATTAAATAATCGTATTTTCCGATTTAAGGTGTTTTTCTAATCTCTGCTTTTCTATGTGTGTATTGGACATATTATTCTTTATTTAGTCGTAGAATGCTGAAAAGAGACATTTCAGACGAAGTTATGAGTAAAAAAAATAATCTTGAATTTCGATTTATAGTTTTTGTTCAAATTCTGCACTTTTATGTGTGGATTGGACATACTATACCTTATTTAGTCATAAAAGGCTGAAAAGCGACATTCTAGACGAAGTAATGAGTGAAAATATTGAATAATCTTATTTTCCGATTTAAAGTTTTATTTTCAATTTCTGCACTTTTATGTGTGGATTGGACATACTATACCTTATTTAGTCATAAAATGCTGAAAAGCGACATTTCAGACGTAGTTATGAGTAAAAAATATTAAATAATCCTATTTTCCGATTTAAAGTTTTTGTTAAATTTCTGTACTTTTCTGTGTGGACTGGAAATATTATACCTTACTCAGTCATAAAATTCTGGAAAGCGACATTTTAGACGTAGTTATGAGTAAAGAATATTACATAACCTTAATTTCCGATTTTTAGTTTTTTTACAATTTCTGCTTTTTATGTGTGGATCGGACATATTATACCTTATTTAGTCATAAAATGCTGAAGAGCGACATTCTAGATGAAGTTATGAGTAAAAAATATTAAGAAATCTTATTTTCCGATTTAAAGTTTTTATTCAATATCTGCCCTTTCATGTGTGGATTGGATATATTTTACCTTATTTAGTAATAAAATGCTGAAAAGAGACATTTTAGACGAAGTTACGAGTAATAAAATGTTACATAATCTTATTTTCCGATTTTCAGTTTTTCTTTTCCAAATTCTGCACTCTTATATGTGGTTTGGTCATATTATAACTTGTAGGTATAGTCATAAAATGCCGAGAATAGACATTTTAGACGAAGTTATGAAAATAAATATTAAATAATCTTATTTTCCGATTTAAGGATTTTATCTCACAATTTCTGCACTTTTATGTGTAGACAGGACATATTATCCCTTATATACTCATAAAATGCTGAAAAAATACACTTTAAACGAAGTTATGTGTAAAGAATAATAAATAATTTTATTTTCCGATTTGAAGTTTTATTTTCAATTTCTGCTTTTTTATGTGTGTGGAATGGACATATTATACCTTATTTAGTCATAAAATGCTGAAAAGTGACATTTTAGACGAAGTTATGAGTAAAAAAATATTAAATAATCTTAATTTCCGATTTAAAGTTTTTGTTGAATTTCTGTACGTTTATGTGTGGATTGGACATATCATACCTTATTTAGCAATAAAATGCTGAAAAGGGACATTTTAGACGTAGGTATGAGTAAAAAATATTAAATAATAATATTTCCGATTTAAAGTTTTTGTTGAATTTTTGCACTTTTATTGGATTGGACATACTTTACCTCATTTAGTCATCAAATGCTGAAAAACGACATTTTAGACGAAGTTATGAGTGAAAAAAAATTAAATAATCTTATTTTCCGATTTAAAGTTTTTGTTAAATTTCTGTACTTTTATGTGTGGATTGGACATATTATACATTATTTAGTCATAAAATGTTGAAAAGCGACATTCTAAAGAATAGACATTTTAGACGAAGTTATGAAAATAAATATTGAATAATCTTATTTTCCGATTTAAGGATTTTATCTCACAATTTCTGCACTTTTATGTGTGGACAGGACATATCATCCCTTATATACTCATAAAATGCTGAAAAAATACACTTTAAACGAAGTTATGTGTAAAGAATAATAAATAATTTTATTTTCCGATTTGAAGATTTATTTTCAATTTCTGCTTTTTTGTGTGTGAATTGGACATACTATACCTTATTTAGTCATAAAATGCTGAAAATCGACATTATAGACGTAGTTATGATTAAAAAATATAGAAAAATCTTATTTCCCGATCTAAAGTTTTTGTTGAATTTTTGCACTTTAATGTGTGGATTGGACATACTATACCTTATTTAGTCATAAAATGCTGAAAAGCGACATTTTAGACGTTGTTATGATTAAGAAATATAAAAAAATCTTATTTCCCGATCTAAAGTTTCTGTTAAATTTCTGCACTTTTATATGGGGAGTGGACATATTATACCTTATTTAGTCATAAAAGGCTGAAAAGAGACATTTTAGACGAAGTTATGAGTAAAGAATATTACATAACCTTAATTTCCGATTTTTAGTTTTTTTAAATTTCTGCTTTTTTATGTGTGGATCGGACATATTATACCTTATTTAGTCATAAAATGTTGAAAAGCGACATTCTAGACGAAGTAATGAGTGAAAATATTGAATAATCTTATTTTCCGATTTAAAGTTTTATTTTCAATTTCTGCACTTTTATGTGTGGATTGGACATATTATACCTTACTCAGTCATAAAATTCTGGAAAGCGACATTTTAGACGTAGTTATGAGTAAAGAATATTACATAACCTTAATTTCCGATTTTTAGTTTTTTTACAATTTCTGCTTTTTATGTGTGGATCGGACATATTATACCTTATTTAGTCATAAAATGCTGAAGAGCGACATTCTAGATGAAGTTATGAGTAAAAAATATTAAGAAATCTTATTTTCCGATTTAAAGTTTTTATTCAATATCTGCCCTTTCATGTGTGGATTGGATATATTTTACCTTATTTAGTAATAAAATGCTGAAAAGAGACATTTTAGACGAAGTTACGAGTAATAAAATGTTACATAATCTTATTTTCCGATTTTCAGTTTTTCTTTTCCAAATTCTGCACTCTTATATGTGGTTTGGTCATATTATAACTTGTAGGTATAGTCATAAAATGCCGAGAATAGACATTTTAGACGAAGTTATGAAAATAAATATTAAATAATCTTATTTTCCGATTTAAGGATTTTATCTCACAATTTCTGCACTTTTATGTGTAGACAGGACATATTATCCCTTATATACTCATAAAATGCTGAAAGAATACACTTTAAACGAAGTTATGTGTAAAGAATAATAAATAATTTTATTTTCCGATTTGAAGTTTTATTTTCAATTTCTGCTTTTTTTTGTGTGTGGAATGGACATATTATACCTTATTTAGTCATAAAATGCTGAAAAGTGACATTTTAGACGAAGTTATGAGTAAAAAAATATTAAATAATCTTAATTTC
Organism: Crioceris asparagi; assembly: GCA_958507055.1. Lineage (NCBI taxonomy): Eukaryota > Metazoa > Arthropoda > Insecta > Coleoptera > Chrysomelidae > Crioceris > Crioceris asparagi. The sequence goes on from OY293832.1 coordinate 23,258,604, forward strand.
CGATTTAAAGTTTTTGTTGAATTTCTGTACGTTTATGTGTGGATTGGACATATCATACCTTATTTAGCAATAAAATGCTGAAAAGGGACATTTTAGACGTAGGTATGAGAAAAAAATATTAAATAATAAAATTTCCGATTTAAAGTTTTTGTTGAATTTTTGCACTTTTATTGGATTGGACATACTTTACCTCATTTAGTCATCAAATGCTGAAAAACGAAATTTTAGACGAAGTTATGAGTAAAAAAATATTAAATATTCTTATTTTCCGATTTAAAGTTTCTGTTAAATTTCTGCACTTTTATATGTGGAGTGGACATATTATACCTTATTTAGTCATAAAAGGCTGAAAAGAGGCATTTTAGACGAAGTTATGAGTAAATAATATTACATAACCTTAATTTCAGATTTTTGGTTTTTTTACAATTTCTGCATTTTTATGTGTGGATCGGACATATTATACCTTATTTAGTCATAAAATGTTGAAAAGCGACATTCTAGACGAAGTAATGAGTGAAAAATATTGAATAATCTTATTTTCCGATTTAAAGTTTTATTTTCAATTTCTGCACTTTTATGTGTGGATTGGACATACTATACTTTATTTAGTCATAAAATGCTGAAAAGCGACATTTTGGACATAGTTCTGAGTGAAAAATATTAAAAAATCTTATTGTGCGATTTAAAGTTTTTGTTGAATTTTTGCACTTTTATGTGTGGATTGGACATACTATACCTTATTTAGTCATAAGATGCTGAAAACCGACATTATAGACGTAGTTATGATTAAAAAATATAGAAAAATCTTATTTCCCGATCTAAAGTTTTTGTTGAATTTTTGCACTTTTATGTGTGGATTGGACATACTATACCTTATTTAGTCATAAAATACTGAAAGCAGACATTTTAGATGAAGTTATGAGCAAAAAATATTAAATAAACTTATTTTCCGAATAAAAAGTTTTCATTTAAAATATCTGCACCTTTATATGTGGATTGGATATATTATACCGTATTTAGTCATAAAATGCTGAATAGAGTCATTATAGACGAAGTTATAAGTAAAAAATATTAAATAATCGTATTTTCCGATTTAAGGTGTTTTTCTAATCTCTGCTTTTCTATGTGTGTATAGGACATATTATTCTTTATTTAGTCGTAGAATGCTGAAAAGAGACATTTCAGACGAAGTTATGAGTAAAAAAAATAATCTTAAATTTCGATTTAAAGTTTTTGTTCAAATTCTGTACTTTTATGTGTGGATTGGACATACTATACCTTATTTAGTCATAAAATGCTGAAAAGCGACATTTTAGACGTTGTTATGATTAAGAAATATAAAAAAATCTTATTTCCCGATCTAAAGTTTCTGTTAAATTTCTGCACTTTTATATGGGGAGTGGACATATTATACCTTATTTAGTCATAAAAGGCTGAAAAGAGACATTCTAGACCAACTTATGAGTGAGAAATATTAAATTATTTTATTCTCCGATTTAAAGTTTTTATTCAATTTCTGCACTTCTATGTGTGGATTGGACATTAGGTATATACCTTATTTAGTAATAAACTGCTGAAAAGAGACATTTTAAACGAAGTTATGAGTAAAAAATATTAAATAATCTTATCTTCCGATTTAAAGTTTTTGTTCAATCTCTGTACTTTCATGTGTGGTTTGGACATATTATACCTTATTTAGTCATGAAATGCTGAAAAGCGACATTTTAGACGTAGTTTTGATTGAAAAATATTAAAAAATCTTATATTGCGATTTAAAGTTTTTGTTGAATTTTTGCACTTTTATGTGTGGATTGGACATACTATACCTTATTTAGTCATAAGATGCTGAAAAACGACATTATAGACGTAGTTATGATTAAAAAATATAGAAAAATCTTATTTCCCCATCTCAAGTTTTTGTTGAATTTTTGCACTTTTATGTGTGGATTGGACATACTATAACTTATTTAGTCATAAAATACTGAAAGCAGACATTTTAGATGAAGTTATGAGCAAAAAATATTAAATAAACTTATTTTCCGAATAAAAAGTTTTCATTTAAAATATCTGCACCTTTATATGTGGATTGGATATATTATACCGTATTTAGTCATAAAATGCTGAATAGAGTCATTTTAGACGAAGTTATAAGTAAAAAATATTAAATAATCGTATTTTCCGATTTAAGGTGTTTTTCTAATCTCTGCTTTTCTATGTCTGTATTGGACATATTATTCTGTTTTTAGTCGTAGAATGCTGAAAAGAGACATTTCAGACGAAGTTATGAGTAAAAAAATATTAAATATTCTTATTTTCCGATTTAAAATTTCTGGTAAATTTCTGCACTTTTATATGTGGAGTGGACATATTATACCTTATTTAGTCATAAAATGTTGAAAAGCGACATTCTAGACGAAGTAATGAGTGAAAAATATTGAATAATCTTATTTTCCGATTTAAAGTTTTATTTTCAATTTCTGCGCTTTTATGTGTGGATTGGACATACTATACCTTATTTAGTCATAAAATGCTGTAAACCGACATTTCAGACGTAGTTATGAGTAAAAAATATTAAATAATCTTATTTTCAGATTTAAAGTTTTTGTTGAATTTCTGTACGTTTATGTGTGGATTGGACATATTATACCTTGTTTAGCAATAAGATGCTGAAAAAGGGACATTTTAGACGTAGGTATGAGTAAAAAATATTAAATATTCTTATTTTCTGATTTAAAGTTTCTGTTAAATTTCTGCACATTTATATGTGGAGTGGACATATTATACCTTATTTAGTCATAAAAGGCTGAAAAGAGGCATTTTAGACGAAGTTATGAGTAAATAATATTACATAACTTTAATTTCCGATTTAAAAAAAAATAAAATGTTGAAAAGCGACATTCTAGACGAAGTAATGAGTGAAAAATATTGAATAATCTTATTTTCCGATTTAAAGTTTTATTTTCAATTTCTGCACTTTTATGTGTGGATTGGACATACTATACCTTATTTAGTCATAAAATGCTGAAAAGCGACATTTTAGACGTAGTTTTGAGTGAAAAATATTAAAAAATCTTATTTTGCGATTTAAAGTTTTTGTTGAATTTTTGCACTTTTATGTGTGGATTGGACATACTATACCTTATTTAGTCATAAGATGCTGAAAAACGACATTATAGACGTAGTTATGATTAAAAAATATAGAAAAATCTTATATCCCGATCTAAAGTTTTGTTGAATTTTTGCAGTTTTATGTGTGGATTGGACATACTATAACTTATTTAGTCATAAAATACTGAAAGGAGACATTTTAGATGAAGTTATGAAAAAAAAATATTAAATAAACTTATTTTCCGAATAAAAAGTTTTCATTTAAAATATCTGCACCTTTATATGTGGATTGGATATATTATACCGTATTTAGTCATAAAATGCTGAATAGAGTCATTTTAGACGAAGTTATAAGAAAAAATATTAAATAATCGTATTTTCCGATTTAAGGTGTTTTTCTAATCTCTGCTTTTCTATGTGTGTATTGGACATATTATTCTTTATTTAGTCGTAGAATGCTGAAAAGAGACATTTCAGACGAAGTTATGAGTAAAAATAATAATCTTAAATTTCGATTTAAAGTTTTTGTTCAAATTCTGCACTTTTATGTGTGGATTGGACATACTATACCTTATTTAGTCATAAAATGCTGAAAAGCGACATTTTAGACGTTGTTATGATTAAGAAATATAAAAAAATCTTATTTCACGATCTAAAGTTTCTGTTAAATTTCTGCACTTTTATATGGGGAGTGGACATATTATACCTTATTTAGTCATAAAAGGCTGGAAAGAGACATTTTAGACGAAGTTACGAGTAATAAAATGTTACATAATCTTATTTTCCGATTTTCAGTATCTCTTTTCAAATTCTGCACTCTTATATGTGGTTTGGTCATATTATAACTTGTAGGTATAGTCATAAAATGCCGAGAATAGACATTTTAGACGAAGTTATGAAAATAAATATTAAATAATCTTATTTTCCGATTTAAGGATTTTATCTCACAATTTCTGCACTTTTATGTGTAGACAGGACATATTATCCCTTATATACTCATAAAATGCTGAAAAAATACACTTTAAACGAAGTTATGTGTAAAGAATAATAAATAATTTTATTTTCCGATTTGGAGTTTTATTTTCAATTTCTGCTTTTATTTGTGTGTGGAATGGACATATTATACCTTATTTAGTCATAAAATGCTGAAAAGTGACATTTTAGACGAAGTTATGAGTAAAAAAATATTAAATAATCTTAATTTCCGATTTAAAGTTTTTGTTGAATTTCTGTACGTTTATGTGTGGATTGGACATATCATACCTAATTTAGCAATAAAATGTTGAAAAGGGACATTTTAGACGTAGGTATGAGTAAAAAATATTAAATAATAATATTTCCGATTTAAAGTTTTTGTTGAATTTTTGCACTTTTATTGGATTGGACATACTTTACCTCATTTAGTCATCAAATGCTGAAAAACGACATTTTAGACGAAGTTATGAGTGAAAAAAATTTAAATAATCTTATTTTCCGATTTAAAGTTTTTGTTAAATTTCTTTACTTTTATGTGTGGATTGGACATATTATTCCTTATTTAGTCATAGAATGCTGAAAAGAGACATTTCAGACGAAGTTATGAGTAAAAAAATAATCTTAAATTTCGATTTACAGTTTTTGTTCAAATTCTGCACTTTTATGTGTGGATTGGACATATTATACCTTATTCAGTCATAAAATGCTGAAAAGCGACATTATAGACGTAGTTATGATTAAAAAATATAGAAAAATCTTATTTCCCGATCTAAAGTTTTTGTTGAATTTTTGCACTTTTATGTGTGGATTGGACATACTATAACTTATTTAGTCATAAAATGCTGAAAAACGACATTTTAGACGAAGTTAAGAGTAAAAAAATATTAAATATCCTTATTTTCGGATCTAAAGTTTCTGTTAAATTTCTGCACTTTTATATGTGGAGTGGACATATTATACCTACCTTATTGAGTCATAAAAGGCTGAAAAGAGACATTCTAGACGAAGTTATGAGTAAAGAATATTACATAACCTTAATTTCCGATTTTTAGTTTTTTTACAATTTCTGCTTTTTTATGTGTGGATCGGACATATTATACCTTATTTAGTCATAAAATGTTGAAAAGCGACATTCTAGAGAATAGACATTTTAGACGAAGTTATGAAAATAAATAGTGAATAATCTTATTTTCCGATTTAAGGATTTTATCTCACAATTTCTGCACTTTTATGTGTGGACAGGACATATTATCCCTTATATACTCATAAAATGCTGAAAAAATACACTTTAAACGAAGTTATGTGTAAAGAATAATAAATAATTTTATTTTCCGATTTAAAGTTTTATTTTCAATTTCTGCACATTTATGTGTGGATTGGACATACTATACCTTATTTAGTCATAAAATGCTGAAAAGCGACATTTCAGACGTAGTTATGAGTAAAAAATATTAAATAATCCTATTTTCCGATTTAAAGTTTTTGTTAAATTTCTGTACTTTTCTGTGTGGACTGGACATATTATACCTTACTCAGTCATAAAATTCTGGAAAGCGACATTTTAGACGTCGTTATGAGTAAAGAATATTACATAACCTTAATTTCCGATTTTTAGTTTTTTTACAATTTCTGCTTTTTATGTGTGGATCGGACATATTATACCTTATTTAGTCATAAAATGCTGAAGAGCGACATTCTAGATGAAGTTATGAGTAAAAAATATTAAGAAATCTTATTTTCCGATTTAAAGTTTTTATTCAATATCTGCCCTTTCATGTGTGGATTGGATATATTTTACCTTATTTAGTAATAAAATGCTGAAAAGAGACAATTTAGACGAAGTTACGAGTAATAAAATGTTACATAATCTTATTTTCCGATTTTCAGTTTTTCTTTTCCAAATTCTGCACTCTTATATGTGGTTTGGTCATCTTATAACTTGTAGGTATAGTCATAAAATGCCGAGAATAGACATTTTAGAAGAAGTTATGAAAATAAATATTAAATAACCTTATTTTCCGATTTAAGGATTTTATCTCACAATTTCTGCACTTTTATGTGTAGACAGGACATATTATCCCTTATATACTCATAAAATGCTGAAAAAATACACTTTAAACGAAGTTATGTGTAAAGAATAATAAATAATTTTATTTTCCGATTTGAAGTTTTATTTTCAATTTCTGCTTTTTTTTGTGTGTGGAATGGACATATTATACCTTATTTAGCAATAAAATGCTGAAAAGGGACATTTTAGACGTAGGTATGAGTAAAAAATATTAAATAATAATATTTACGATTTAAAGTTTTTGTTGAATTTTTGCACTTTTATTGGATTGGACATACTTTACCTCATTTACTCATCAAATGCTGAAAAACGACATTTTAGACGAAGTTATGAGTGAAAAAAATTTAAATAATCTTATTTTCCGATTTAAAGTTTTTGTTAAATTTCTGTACTTTTATGTGTGGATTGGACATATTATTCCTTATTTAGTCATAGAATGCTGAAAAGAGACATTTCAGACGAAGTTATGAGTAAAAACATAATCTTAAATTTCGATTTAAAGTTTTTGTTCAAATTCTGCACTTTTATTTGTGGATTGGACATACTATACCTTATTTAGTCATAAAATGCTGAAAAGCGACATTATAGACGTAGTTATGATTAAAAAATATAGAAAAATCTTATTTCCCGATCTAAAGTTTTTGTTGAATTTTTGCACTTTTATGTGTGGATTGGACATACTATAACTTATTTAGTCATAAAATGCTGAAAAACGACATTTTAGTCGAAGTTATGAGTAAAAAAATATTAAATATTCTTATTTTCCGATCTAAAGTTTCTGTTAAATTTCTGCACTTTTATATGTGGAGTGGACATATTATACCTACCTTATTTAGTCATAAAAGGCTGAAAAGAGACATTTTAGACGAAGTTATGAGTAAAGATTATTACATAACCTTAATTTCCGATTTTTAGTTTTTTTACAATTTCTGCTTTTTTATGTGTGGATCGGACATATTATATCTTATTTAGTAATAAAATGTTGAAAAGCGACATTCTAGAGAATAGACATTTTAGACGAAGTTATGAAAATAAATATTGAATAATCTTATTTTCCGATTTAAGGATTTTATCTCACAATTTCTGCACTTTTATGTGTGGACAGGGCATATTATCCCTTATATACTCATAAAATGCTGAAAAAATACACTTTAAACGAAGTTATTTGTAAAGAATAATGAATAATTTTATTTTCCGATTTGAAGTTTTATTTTCAATTTCTGCTTTTTTGTGTGTGGATTGGACATACTATACCTTATTTAGTCATAAAATGCTGAAAAGCGACATTATAGACGTAGTTATGATTACAAAATATAGAAAAATCTTATTTCCCGATCTAAAGTTTTTGTTGAATTTTTGCACTTTTATGTGTGGATTGGACATACTATAACTTATTTAGTCATAAAATGTTGAAAAGCGACATTCTAGACGAAGTGATGAGTGAATAATATTGAAAAATCTTATTTTCCGATTTAAAGTTTTATTTTCAATTTCTGCTCTTTAATATGTGGATTGGACATAGTATATATTATTTAGTCATAAGATGCTGAAAAGCGACATTCTAGATGAAGTTATGTGTGAAAAATATTAAGAAATCTTATTTTCCGATCTAAAGTTTTTATTCAATATCTGCCCTTTCATGTGTGGATTGGATATATTTTACCTTATTTAGTAATAAAATGCTGAAAAGAGACATTTTAGACGAAGTTACGAGTAATAAAATGTTACATAATCTTATTTTCCGATTTTCGGTTATCTTTTCCAAATTCTGCACTCTTATATGTGGTTTGGTCATATTATAACTTTTATAGTCATAAAATGCCGAGAATGGACATCTTAGACGAAGTTATGAAAATAAATATTAAATAATCTTATTTTCCGATTTAAGGATTTTATCTCACAATTTCTGCACTTTTATGTGTGGACAGGACATATTATCCCTTATATACTCATAAAATGCTGAAAAAATACACTTTAAACGAAGTTATGTGTAAAAAATAATAAATAATTTTATTTTCCGATTTGAAGTTTTATTTTCAATTTCTGCTTTTTTGTGGGTGGAATGGACATATTATATCTTATTTAGTCATAAAATGCTGAAAAGAGACATTTAAGATGAAGTTATGAGTAAAAAATATTAAATAATCTTAATTTCCGATTTAAAGTTTTTGTTGAATTTCTGTACGTTTGTGTGGATTGGACATATTACACCTTATTTAGCAATAAAATGCTGAAAAGGGACATTTTAGACGAAGTTATGAGTAAAAAATATTAAATAATCTTATTTTCCGATTTAAAGTTTTATTTTCAATTTCTGCTCTTTAATGTGAGGATTGGACATAGTATATATTATTTAGTCATAAGATGCTAAAAAGCGACATTCTAGATGAAGTTATGAGTAAAAAATATTAAGAAAACTTATTTTCCGATTTAAAGTTTTTATTCAATATCTGCCCTTTCATGTGTGGATTGGATATATTTTACCTTATTTAGTAATAAAATGCTGAAAAGAGACATTTTAGACGAAGTTACGAGTAATAAAATGTTACATAATTTTATATTCCGATTTTCAGTTTTTCTTTTCCAAATTCTGCACTCTTATATGTGGTTTGGTCATATTATAACTTGTATAGTCATAAAATGCCGAGAATAGACATTTTAGACGAAGTTATGAAAATAAATATTAAATAATCTTATTTTCCGATTTAAGGATTTTATATTCAATTTCTGCTTTTTTATGTGAGGACTGGACATAGTATATTTTATTTAGTCATAAAATGCTGAAAAGCGACATTCTAGACGAAGTAATGAGTAAAAAATAATAAAAAATCTTATTTACCGATTTAAAGTTTCTATTCAATTTCTGCACTATTATGCGTGGATTGGATATATTTTAACTTATTTAGTCATTAATTGCAGAGAACAGACATTTTAGACGAAGTAATGAGCAAAAAATATTAATTAATCTTATTTTAGTCAGAAAATGCTGAAAGCAGACATTTTAGACGAAGTTATGAGCAAAAAAATATTAAATAATCTTATTTTCCGATATAAAGTTTTTGTTCAATTTCTGAACTTTTATGTGTGGATTGGACATATTATACCTTATTTAGTCATAAAATGCTGAAAAGAGACATTTTAGACGAACTTATGAGTGAGAAATATTAAATTATTTTATTCTCCGATTTAAAGTTTTTATTCAATATCTGCACTTTTATGTGTGGATTGGACATTATATACCTTATTTAGTAATAAAGTGCTGAAAAGAGACATTTTAAACGAAGTTATGAGTAAAAAATATTAAATAATCTTATCTTCCGATTTAAAGTTTTTGTTCATTATCTGCTCCTTTATGTTTGGATTTGACATGTTATTCCTTATTTAGTCATAAAATGCTGAAAAGAGACATCTCAAACGATATTATGAGTAAGAAAATGTTAAATAATCTTATTTTCCGATTTATTGTTCCTGTTCAATTTTTTTTTTATTTAGGTTGGCGCATCAACCATGACAGGTTATTAGCGCGTTATAATAGGTATTACAAAACATGGTAACATTGTTCAAATTTCATTGTGAAGATCGGTGTTGTTCAGGTATCTGAGAATGTTTTGGATCGACGTGGGACTGTCTTTCAAAATGTCTTTGAGGTTCAGAGGGAGGTTACACAATTGTCTGTATCCAAGGAACTTAGTGTACTCCACTAGAATGTGTTTCACCGTGATAGTTGTCCCGCATTCTTCGCAGATGGGAGGGTCAGTCCCAGCAAGTAGATGACTGTGAGTGATTCTAGTGTGACCGATTCGGAGCCGTGATATAATAACCTGGGATCTTCTATCACTCGGGGAGTTTGTCCAAGGTTTCACAGATGGTTTTACTTCTGCAAGTTTTGAATTTGATTCGCTCCACTCGTTCTGGTGATGACATATTGTATATGGGATTTGAAGTCAGATGCTACAGTTTGGTTGACCTTTCTTGCTTCCATATCAGATATTGCCTTGAGAGCAGCCTGGTCTCCGGCTTCGTTACCAGCTATGCCGATGTGTGATGGTACCCAAATGAAAGTGACATGATTTCCCTTTGCAGCCATTATGGATATCTGTAGTTTGATTGCAGTAACTATTGGGTGACTGTGGTAGATTCTTTGGATTGCACAGGTGGCACTGAGAGAATCCGTTATAATCAGTGACTGCTGGATATTTTCTTGCTCTGCATAGATGAGAGCCTGGTATATTGCATATAGCTCACCAGTGTAGCTACTGGAGTATTTACTGAGGCGGAACATTTTAGTGATATTGTTGCACATAAAAGCCCCTGTGCCGTCGTTCGTCCTTGAAGCGTCTGTATAGATGTGTTTGGCTGTCGGAAAATTATTGAGGATGCCTTTGAGATTGGCTCGGATGATAACAGGATTGGCGTCACCTTTTCTAATTCGGGATAAAGTGGTATCAAAGTCTGGATTGTTTATGGTCCATGGGGGTGGGATTGAAATGGATGGTGGAAAGAAGCGTGGGAATGTTATTTGATGTTCAGCTTTATATCTGTTTATTCTTCCATAGAAGGCTGGTGGAGAGCGTTTTCGTCTCTGGTAAAGTTGGATGTTCTGGATTTGAAGCTATTTCGGCTGCATATGCTAGGCTTAGGTTCTGCCTACGGTGGTGAAGACTAGTTTCTCCAGCCTCGCAGAGCAATCTTTCTACTGGGCTAGTGCAGAAGGCTCCCAGAGCTATTCTTATACCAGAGTTGTGTACCGAATTCAATGATTTGAGAACTGATTTGTTTCAGAGTTGTAAGCAGGGCATCCATAGTCTATCTTCGTTCTAATCAAAGATCTGTAGAGACTGAGCAGTATTTTGGTGTCAGCTCCCCAATCTTTGTTAGCGAGAGATCTCAACAAATTCAGTCCATTTTGGGAGCACATAACGAGTCTATTGATGTGATCCTTCCAATTAAGTTGCCTGTCGAAGATCATTTCATTTCTGGCCGTCTTTTTTGAGATTAGGGAGTCTAGCTTCATTTTTGGTCGAGAACATTATACATTTGGATTTCTGTGCTGAAAAGGAGAAGCCGGAGTTGGATAACCAAGTTTCTAGTTTTGACATCTGGGTTTGGAGGATAGAAGTCATGGATTGGATGTTTTCTTTACTTTCTTTACTAAAAAATAGTAGGTCATCGGAGTATAATCGTCCGTTCACTGGAAGTGAAACATTATCGAGGATGCGGTTTATCGCTGTGAGAAACAATGTTACACTTATGACCGATCCTTGAGGCGTTCCATTTTGTTGGATCACTTTTTTAGATAAATGCCCATTTACTCGTACTTGGAAGTATCTATTTCTCAGGAAGTTTTGAGTGAAAGCAAGCATGTTTCCTTGAATTCCCCAGTCGACTAATTGTTGGAGACTGGGAGAGATTTTTTCTTGCTGTTTTTTATCACGAAACGGGCCTGGGCTCTAAGTTTCTTAAAAGTTAATAAATTTTGCTCTGTTCGGTTCCTTTTCAGTTTATTAAACGCTCTCTTGCTCAGCTGAATGGCCTCTTGGCATTCTTGGTTCCACCAAGGAACTGGAGTATGCTTGTTGATGTGTTTTGTTTTGCCTATGGCTTGGCCAGCAGCACTTTGTATTATTTGAATCAAACGTTCAAGTGTTTCGTTGATGTCGTCTGCTGTATGTATTGAATGTAGATCGTTCTCAATTATGTTACTGTACAATGGCCAGTTCGCTTCTTTTAGCTTCCATTTTTCAAGGGGTTTCGAGTCATTTTGAGCATTATCGGTAATTGTTATTTTAATTGGAAAGTGGTCACTCCCGTAAAGGAAAGACAGGACTTCCCATGATTGTTTTGTGGCTAGATTTGGTGAGCTTATGCTCAGATCGAGTGCCGAGGCTTCCCCGTTGAATGCATTAAATCTTGTGTGATCTCTATCATTCAGCAGTACAAGGTTGTTTTCTTCAATAATATTGGTAACTTTCCGGCTTTTAGAGTTCGTAAATTTTCCTCCCCATGTTATGCTGTGACTATTGAAATCACCAATCAATATACATGATGCAGGAATTTGAACTAACAGGTTTCTGATATCTTGTTCGGAAAAATCTTTATTTGGCGGGATGTATAGATTACAGATATGAATATTTGTTGAGGATTTTATTGATATTTCCACAGCTTCCAGATTAGTGTTTACGTGTATTTCTTGAGGTTCTAAATCATTTTTTGCGTAGATTGCTACACCTCCACTAGCTCTGTCGGGGTTGTCTTGATTTCTAAAAAAAACTTTATAGTTCCTAAGGTTGGCAACTTTGGTGGTTCGGAAATTAGTTTCTTGTAAGCCTATTAAGGATGGGTTGTGTTCCTTCATGAGTAGTTGGAGCATTTCATAGTGGGGATAAAAGCCATTTATATTCCATTGAATGATTGAATGAAGTTCAGGAATATTTGGAGGAGTGGGAGATTGAATAGGATTAGAGCATTTCCGGAGAAGAATCACTTTCATGTTCTGATGTTAAGATTTCTAGATGCTTTAGTATTTTTCTATGGAATTTTGTGCATCTCCCTTTTATACTGCGTTCCTTGAATAGAGGGTATATTTATCGGAGCATCACGCATAGTGCATTAAGATCCTTGGTGTACTTTAAGGTTACGCTGATGGGGTCCGGAGATCCATAGATATTATTGAAAAGGTCTATCATTTGTTCATAGCCGAGGGGGAGTTCTGAGGTATGGTTATCTATGTATTCTTTTGCTGGTTGAAACATTATTGCGCGGTATGTATTATTTTTTTCAGAGGGGCTTAGCTTAGCTTAGCTTTCCTATCTTCGGGTACTCGAAATCTTCATGGTTCCTGGAGAGAGGAGTCTTTTGTTGCATCAATGGGAGGTGAAAGAATATCACCAATGCTCCTTTTCATCGAAGATTGATTCAGTGATTCTTCAGATGGAGATATAGCCGAATGGCTTATTGCCTCTATTTCCGTTTGCAGGTTATTGGTGACTTCAATTGAGTTTCTGTTAGTTGGAAAAGAGATGACGTTCTCTGTAGTAGCTGCCGGGGTTAACTCCTTGGTAGTAGTCGTTGGGGCAGTACACTGTGCGGCGATATGGCCTGGTTGCTTACAATTGAAACATGATAAGTCTTGTGAAAGGAATATTCGGTAGGTTGAGTTATCATTATTTATCAGGATTGATGTGGGGATTGTTATGTGATCAAGGGGATGAATATACACTTGACGACGAAAGCTTAGGATGTGGTTGTATTCTGGATTCGAAACTTACTCAGTCATAAAATTCTGGAAAGCGACATTTTAGACGTCGTTATGAGTAAAGAATATTACATAACCTTAATTTCCGATTTTTAGTTTTTTTACAATTTCTGCTTTTTATGTGTGGATCGGACATATTATACCTTATTTAGTCATAAAATGCTGAAGAGCGACATTCTAGATGAAGTTATGAGTAAAAAATATTAAGAAATCTTATTTTCCGATTTAAAGTTTTTATTCAATATCTGCCCTTTCATGTGTGGATTGGATATATTTTACCTTATTTAGTAATAAAATGCTGAAAAGAGACATTTTAGACGAAGTTACGAGTAATAAAATGTTACATAATCTTATTTTCCGATTTTCAGTTTTTCTTTTCCAAATTCTGCACTCTTATATGTGGTTTGGTCATCTTATAACTTGTAGGTATAGTCATAAAATGCCGAGAATAGACATTTTAGAAGAAGTTATGAAAATAAATATTAAATAACCTTATTTTCCGATTTAAGGATTTTATCTCACAATTTCTGCACTTTTATGTGTAGACAGGACATATTATCCCTTATATACTCATAAAATGCTGAAAAAATACACTTTAAACGAAGTTATGTGTAAAGAATAATAAATAATTTTATTTTCCGATTTGAAGTTTTATTTTCAATTTCTGCTTTTTTTTGTGTGTGGAATGGACATATTATACCTTATTTAGCAATAAAATGCTGAAAAGGGACATTTTAGACGTAGGTATGAGTAAAAAATATTAAATAATAATATTTACGATTTAAAGTTTTTGTTGAATTTTTGCACTTTTATTGGATTGGACATACTTTACCTCATTTACTCATCAAATGCTGAAAAACGACATTTTAGACGAAGTTATGAGTGAAAAAAATTTAAATAATCTTATTTTCCGATTTAAAGTTTTTGTTAAATTTCTGTACTTTTATGTGTGGATTGGACATATTATTCCTTATTTAGTCATAGAATGCTGAAAAGAGACATTTCAGACGAAGTTATGAGTAAAAACATAATCTTAAATTTCGATTTAAAGTTTTTGTTCAAATTCTGCACTTTTATTTGTGGATTGGACATACTATACCTTATTTAGTCATAAAATGCTGAAAAGCGACATTATAGACGTAGTTATGATTAAAAAATATAGAAAAATCTTATTTCCCGATCTAAAGTTTTTGTTGAATTTTTGCACTTTTATGTGTGGATTGGACATACTATAACTTATTTAGTCATAAAATGCTGAAAAACGACATTTTAGTCGAAGTTATGAGTAAAAAAATATTAAATATTCTTATTTTCCGATCTAAAGTTTCTGTTAAATTTCTGCACTTTTATATGTGGAGTGGACATATTATACCTACCTTATTTAGTCATAAAAGGCTGAAAAGAGACATTTTAGACGAAGTTATGAGTAAAGATTATTACATAACCTTAATTTCCGATTTTTAGTTTTTTTACAATTTCTGCTTTTTTATGTGTGGATCGGACATATTATATCTTATTTAGTAATAAAATGTTGAAAAGCGACATTCTAGAGAATAGACATTTTAGACGAAGTTATGAAAATAAATATTGAATAATCTTATTTTCCGATTTAAGGATTTTATCTCACAATTTCTGCACTTTTATGTGTGGACAGGGCATATTATCCCTTATATACTCATAAAATGCTGAAAAAATACACTTTAAACGAAGTTATTTGTAAAGAATAATGAATAATTTTATTTTCCGATTTGAAGTTTTATTTTCAATTTCTGCTTTTTTGTGTGTGGATTGGACATACTATACCTTATTTAGTCATAAAATGCTGAAAAGCGACATTATAGACGTAGTTATGATTACAAAATATAGAAAAATCTTATTTCCCGATCTAAAGTTTTTGTTGAATTTTTGCACTTTTATGTGTGGATTGGACATACTATAACTTATTTAGTCATAAAATGTTGAAAAGCGACATTCTAGACGAAGTGATGAGTGAATAATATTGAAAAATCTTATTTTCCGATTTAAAGTTTTATTTTCAATTTCTGCTCTTTAATATGTGGATTGGACATAGTATATATTATTTAGTCATAAGATGCTGAAAAGCGACATTCTAGATGAAGTTATGTGTGAAAAATATTAAGAAATCTTATTTTCCGATCTAAAGTTTTTATTCAATATCTGCCCTTTCATGTGTGGATTGGATATATTTTACCTTATTTAGTAATAAAATGCTGAAAAGAGACATTTTAGACGAAGTTACGAGTAATAAAATGTTACATAATCTTATTTTCCGATTTTCGGTTATCTTTTCCAAATTCTGCACTCTTATATGTGGTTTGGTCATATTATAACTTTTATAGTCATAAAATGCCGAGAATGGACATCTTAGACGAAGTTATGAAAATAAATATTAAATAATCTTATTTTCCGATTTAAGGATTTTATCTCACAATTTCTGCACTTTTATGTGTGGACAGGACATATTATCCCTTATATACTCATAAAATGCTGAAAAAATACACTTTAAACGAAGTTATGTGTAAAAAATAATAAATAATTTTATTTTCCGATTTGAAGTTTTATTTTCAATTTCTGCTTTTTTGTGGGTGGAATGGACATATTATATCTTATTTAGTCATAAAATGCTGAAAAGAGACATTTAAGATGAAGTTATGAGTAAAAAATATTAAATAATCTTAATTTCCGATTTAAAGTTTTTGTTGAATTTCTGTACGTTTGTGTGGATTGGACATATTACACCTTATTTAGCAATAAAATGCTGAAAAGGGACATTTTAGACGAAGTTATGAGTAAAAAATATTAAATAATCTTATTTTCCGATTTAAAGTTTTATTTTCAATTTCTGCTCTTTAATGTGAGGATTGGACATAGTATATATTATTTAGTCATAAGATGCTAAAAAGCGACATTCTAGATGAAGTTATGAGTAAAAAATATTAAGAAAACTTATTTTCCGATTTAAAGTTTTTATTCAATATCTGCCCTTTCATGTGTGGATTGGATATATTTTACCTTATTTAGTAATAAAATGCTGAAAAGAGACATTTTAGACGAAGTTACGAGTAATAAAATGTTACATAATTTTATATTCCGATTTTCAGTTTTTCTTTTCCAAATTCTGCACTCTTATATGTGGTTTGGTCATATTATAACTTGTATAGTCATAAAATGCCGAGAATAGACATTTTAGACGAAGTTATGAAAATAAATATTAAATAATCTTATTTTCCGATTTAAGGATTTTATATTCAATTTCTGCTTTTTTATGTGAGGACTGGACATAGTATATTTTATTTAGTCATAAAATGCTGAAAAGCGACATTCTAGACGAAGTAATGAGTAAAAAATAATAAAAAATCTTATTTACCGATTTAAAGTTTCTATTCAATTTCTGCACTATTATGCGTGGATTGGATATATTTTAACTTATTTAGTCATTAATTGCAGAGAACAGACATTTTAGACGAAGTAATGAGCAAAAAATATTAATTAATCTTATTTTAGTCAGAAAATGCTGAAAGCAGACATTTTAGACGAAGTTATGAGCAAAAAAATATTAAATAATCTTATTTTCCGATATAAAGTTTTTGTTCAATTTCTGAACTTTTATGTGTGGATTGGACATATTATACCTTATTTAGTCATAAAATGCTGAAAAGAGACATTTTAGACGAACTTATGAGTGAGAAATATTAAATTATTTTATTCTCCGATTTAAAGTTTTTATTCAATATCTGCACTTTTATGTGTGGATTGGACATTATATACCTTATTTAGTAATAAAGTGCTGAAAAGAGACATTTTAAACGAAGTTATGAGTAAAAAATATTAAATAATCTTATCTTCCGATTTAAAGTTTTTGTTCATTATCTGCTCCTTTATGTTTGGATTTGACATGTTATTCCTTATTTAGTCATAAAATGCTGAAAAGAGACATCTCAAACGATATTATGAGTAAGAAAATGTTAAATAATCTTATTTTCCGATTTATTGTTCCTGTTCAATTTTTTTTTTATTTAGGTTGGCGCATCAACCATGACAGGTTATTAGCGCGTTATAATAGGTATTACAAAACATGGTAACATTGTTCAAATTTCATTGTGAAGATCGGTGTTGTTCAGGTATCTGAGAATGTTTTGGATCGACGTGGGACTGTCTTTCAAAATGTCTTTGAGGTTCAGAGGGAGGTTACACAATTGTCTGTATCCAAGGAACTTAGTGTACTCCACTAGAATGTGTTTCACCGTGATAGTTGTCCCGCATTCTTCGCAGATGGGAGGGTCAGTCCCAGCAAGTAGATGACTGTGAGTGATTCTAGTGTGACCGATTCGGAGCCGTGATATAATAACCTGGGATCTTCTATCACTCGGGGAGTTTGTCCAAGGTTTCACAGATGGTTTTACTTCTGCAAGTTTTGAATTTGATTCGCTCCACTCGTTCTGGTGATGACATATTGTATATGGGATTTGAAGTCAGATGCTACAGTTTGGTTGACCTTTCTTGCTTCCATATCAGATATTGCCTTGAGAGCAGCCTGGTCTCCGGCTTCGTTACCAGCTATGCCGATGTGTGATGGTACCCAAATGAAAGTGACATGATTTCCCTTTGCAGCCATTATGGATATCTGTAGTTTGATTGCAGTAACTATTGGGTGACTGTGGTAGATTCTTTGGATTGCACAGGTGGCACTGAGAGAATCCGTTATAATCAGTGACTGCTGGATATTTTCTTGCTCTGCATAGATGAGAGCCTGGTATATTGCATATAGCTCACCAGTGTAGCTACTGGAGTATTTACTGAGGCGGAACATTTTAGTGATATTGTTGCACATAAAAGCCCCTGTGCCGTCGTTCGTCCTTGAAGCGTCTGTATAGATGTGTTTGGCTGTCGGAAAATTATTGAGGATGCCTTTGAGATTGGCTCGGATGATAACAGGATTGGCGTCACCTTTTCTAATTCGGGATAAAGTGGTATCAAAGTCTGGATTGTTTATGGTCCATGGGGGTGGGATTGAAATGGATGGTGGAAAGAAGCGTGGGAATGTTATTTGATGTTCAGCTTTATATCTGTTTATTCTTCCATAGAAGGCTGGTGGAGAGCGTTTTCGTCTCTGGTAAAGTTGGATGTTCTGGATTTGAAGCTATTTCGGCTGCATATGCTAGGCTTAGGTTCTGCCTACGGTGGTGAAGACTAGTTTCTCCAGCCTCGCAGAGCAATCTTTCTACTGGGCTAGTGCAGAAGGCTCCCAGAGCTATTCTTATACCAGAGTTGTGTACCGAATTCAATGATTTGAGAACTGATTTGTTTCAGAGTTGTAAGCAGGGCATCCATAGTCTATCTTCGTTCTAATCAAAGATCTGTAGAGACTGAGCAGTATTTTGGTGTCAGCTCCCCAATCTTTGTTAGCGAGAGATCTCAACAAATTCAGTCCATTTTGGGAGCACATAACGAGTCTATTGATGTGATCCTTCCAATTAAGTTGCCTGTCGAAGATCATTTCATTTCTGGCCGTCTTTTTTGAGATTAGGGAGTCTAGCTTCATTTTTGGTCGAGAACATTATACATTTGGATTTCTGTGCTGAAAAGGAGAAGCCGGAGTTGGATAACCAAGTTTCTAGTTTTGACATCTGGGTTTGGAGGATAGAAGTCATGGATTGGATGTTTTCTTTACTTTCTTTACTAAAAAATAGTAGGTCATCGGAGTATAATCGTCCGTTCACTGGAAGTGAAACATTATCGAGGATGCGGTTTATCGCTGTGAGAAACAATGTTACACTTATGACCGATCCTTGAGGCGTTCCATTTTGTTGGATCACTTTTTTAGATAAATGCCCATTTACTCGTACTTGGAAGTATCTATTTCTCAGGAAGTTTTGAGTGAAAGCAAGCATGTTTCCTTGAATTCCCCAGTCGACTAATTGTTGGAGACTGGGAGAGATTTTTTCTTGCTGTTTTTTATCACGAAACGGGCCTGGGCTCTAAGTTTCTTAAAAGTTAATAAATTTTGCTCTGTTCGGTTCCTTTTCAGTTTATTAAACGCTCTCTTGCTCAGCTGAATGGCCTCTTGGCATTCTTGGTTCCACCAAGGAACTGGAGTATGCTTGTTGATGTGTTTTGTTTTGCCTATGGCTTGGCCAGCAGCACTTTGTATTATTTGAATCAAACGTTCAAGTGTTTCGTTGATGTCGTCTGCTGTATGTATTGAATGTAGATCGTTCTCAATTATGTTACTGTACAATGGCCAGTTCGCTTCTTTTAGCTTCCATTTTTCAAGGGGTTTCGAGTCATTTTGAGCATTATCGGTAATTGTTATTTTAATTGGAAAGTGGTCACTCCCGTAAAGGAAAGACAGGACTTCCCATGATTGTTTTGTGGCTAGATTTGGTGAGCTTATGCTCAGATCGAGTGCCGAGGCTTCCCCGTTGAATGCATTAAATCTTGTGTGATCTCTATCATTCAGCAGTACAAGGTTGTTTTCTTCAATAATATTGGTAACTTTCCGGCTTTTAGAGTTCGTAAATTTTCCTCCCCATGTTATGCTGTGACTATTGAAATCACCAATCAATATACATGATGCAGGAATTTGAACTAACAGGTTTCTGATATCTTGTTCGGAAAAATCTTTATTTGGCGGGATGTATAGATTACAGATATGAATATTTGTTGAGGATTTTATTGATATTTCCACAGCTTCCAGATTAGTGTTTACGTGTATTTCTTGAGGTTCTAAATCATTTTTTGCGTAGATTGCTACACCTCCACTAGCTCTGTCGGGGTTGTCTTGATTTCTAAAAAAAACTTTATAGTTCCTAAGGTTGGCAACTTTGGTGGTTCGGAAATTAGTTTCTTGTAAGCCTATTAAGGATGGGTTGTGTTCCTTCATGAGTAGTTGGAGCATTTCATAGTGGGGATAAAAGCCATTTATATTCCATTGAATGATTGAATGAAGTTCAGGAATATTTGGAGGAGTGGGAGATTGAATAGGATTAGAGCATTTCCGGAGAAGAATCACTTTCATGTTCTGATGTTAAGATTTCTAGATGCTTTAGTATTTTTCTATGGAATTTTGTGCATCTCCCTTTTATACTGCGTTCCTTGAATAGAGGGTATATTTATCGGAGCATCACGCATAGTGCATTAAGATCCTTGGTGTACTTTAAGGTTACGCTGATGGGGTCCGGAGATCCATAGATATTATTGAAAAGGTCTATCATTTGTTCATAGCCGAGGGGGAGTTCTGAGGTATGGTTATCTATGTATTCTTTTGCTGGTTGAAACATTATTGCGCGGTATGTATTATTTTTTTCAGAGGGGCTTAGCTTAGCTTAGCTTTCCTATCTTCGGGTACTCGAAATCTTCATGGTTCCTGGAGAGAGGAGTCTTTTGTTGCATCAATGGGAGGTGAAAGAATATCACCAATGCTCCTTTTCATCGAAGATTGATTCAGTGATTCTTCAGATGGAGATATAGCCGAATGGCTTATTGCCTCTATTTCCGTTTGCAGGTTATTGGTGACTTCAATTGAGTTTCTGTTAGTTGGAAAAGAGATGACGTTCTCTGTAGTAGCTGCCGGGGTTAACTCCTTGGTAGTAGTCGTTGGGGCAGTACACTGTGCGGCGATATGGCCTGGTTGCTTACAATTGAAACATGATAAGTCTTGTGAAAGGAATATTCGGTAGGTTGAGTTATCATTATTTATCAGGATTGATGTGGGGATTGTTATGTGATCAAGGGGATGAATATACACTTGACGACGAAAGCTTAGGATGTGGTTGTATTCTGGATTCGAAACATTGATTTTTAGAAATGAAATAGGTGACACCAGTTTTAGTCCAAGTGCTTTCAGCTCATCCTTTATAACTAGATGAGGGATGGTGGGACTAACGTTTGACAAAATAAGTCGTTGTGCTGGCGACATGAGGCGGCGTGCTGCAATCAAATGATCATTTACCGTAATAGAGCCATGGTCCGTCATAAAACTTTCAACTTTCCTTTTATCTGTGAGATATATGCATACTCTGTTATTGGATATTCTTGACGAGAATGATATATTCTGTGGTCCAACTTTTGATCCCAGTGCAAAAATATAATCTTGAAGTGGTAGTCCCTCGATAGCAGGAAATATTATGGCTTGATCCTTAGTGGGGAATTGGTAGCAGCTCACGGCAGATGAGTATGACTGTTTGTTTTGGATTACTGTAGGATTGGATTGACTATTCTGTGTGGGGTTCCTTTAGTCAGAAACCGTTTCCTGGTTGCTTATCATTATGGTAATTTAAGACGTTTCCTTTTCATTTGTTAATTATATTTTTCCAAGTGCGGCCCTGAACTGGAATAGATATTCGCGTTGATCTATTCTATGACGCCAGGTGCTCGGAATTCGGTATGAATATGGACGCACTCCGTGTGTAGGCAATATACTGTTAGTTGTAAATAGTGTTTATTTATATCAGTTTCTGATAACTTACTGCAAGGATAATTATGCGGGTGACTTGGATTCGTCTTTGTGACAATCTTCCAGGTATGTTTGGAACTGCACTCATTTAAAAACTGTTTTCACTTGTCCAATTTGCACTATATCTGTATCGAATTGACATCTCTCTATCTGTTCAATTATTTTTTCATAAAGTAATGAAAAGAGACATTTTAGACGAACTTATGAATGAAAAATATTAAATTATCTTATTTGCCGATTCAAAGTTTTTGTTCAATATCTGCTCTTATATGTATGGATTTGACATGTTATTCCTTATTTAGTTATAAAATGCTGAAAAGAGACATTGAAGACGTAGTTTTGAGTAAAAAATATGAAAAAATCTTATTTTCCGATTTAAAGTTTTTGTTGAATTTTTGCACTCTTATGTGTGGATTGGACATACTATACCTTATTTAGTCATCAAATGCTGAAAAACGACATTTTAGACGAAGTTATGAGTAAAAAAATATTAAATAGTCTTATTTTCCGAATTAAAGTTTGTGTTAAATTTCTGTACTTTTATGTGTGGATTGGACTTATTATACCTTATTTAGTCATAAAATGCAGAAAACAGACATTATAGACGAAGTTATGCGGAAAAAATATTAAATTATCTTATTTTCCGATTTAAAGTTCTTCTTTTTCAATTTATACACTTTTATATGTAGATTGGACATTTTATACCTTATTTAGCCATAAAATGCTGAAAAAGGACATTTTAAACGAAGTTATGAGTAAAAAACATTAATTAATCTTATTTTCCGATTTGACGTTTTTGTCCAATTTCTGCACTTTTATGTGAGGATTGGACATATTATACATTATTTAGTCATAAAATGCTGAAAAGCGACATTCTAGACGAAGTTATGAGTAAATAATAATAAAAATTCTTATTTTCCGATTTAAATTTTTATTTAATTTCTGCACTTTTTTTTGTGGATTGGTTGTATTTTAACTTATTTAGTCATAAAATGCTGATAAATAATCTAACTTTCCGATTTATAGTTTTTCTTTTTCAAATTCTGCACTTTTATATGGGGATTGGTCGTATTATAACTTATATAGTCATATAATGCTGAGAATAGATATTTGAGACGAAGTTATAAAAAAAATTCAGATAATCCTATTTTCCGATTTAAAGTTTTTCATTTACAGTTTCTGCGCTTTTAAGTGTGGACAGGACATAATATACCTAATTTAGTCATAAAATGCTGAAAAGAGACATTTTAGACGAAGTTATGTGTAAAAAATATTTAATAATCTTATTTTCCGATTTTCAGTTTTATTCAATTTCAGCATTTTAAAGTGTGGATTGGACATATTATACCTTATTTAGTCATAAAATGCTGAGGAGAGACATTTTAGACGAAGTTATAAGTAGAAAAATATTAAATATTCTTATTTTCAGATATAAAATTCTTGTTCATTTTCTGCACTTTTATGTGCGGATTGGACATACTTACCTTATTTAGTCATAAAATCCTGAAAAGAGGCATTTTAGACGATGTTATGAGTAAACAATATTAAAAAATCTTATTTTCCGATTTAAGTTTTTTGTTCAGTTTCTGCACTTTTATATGTGGATTGCACATATTATACCTTATTTAGTCATAAAATGCTGAAAAAAGACATTTTAGACGTAGTTATGAGTAATGAAATATTAAATAATCTTCTTTCCGATTTAAAGTTTTTGTTCCATTTCTGCACTTTTATGTGTGGATTGGACATTTTATACCTTATTTAGTCATAGATTGCTGAAAACAGGCATTTTAGAAGAAGTTATGAGCAAAAAATATTAAATGATCATATTCTCCGATTTAAAGTTTTTGTTCAATTTCTGTGGTTTTATGTGTGGATTGGATAAACTTACCTTATTTAGTCATAAAATCTTGAAAAGAGACATTTTAGACGAAGCTCTGAGTTAAAAATATTAAATAATCTTTTTTCCGATTTAAAGATTTTTTTTGCAATTTCTGCTTTTTTATGTGTGGATTGGACATAATATACCTTATTTATTCATAAAAAGCTGAAAAGCGACATTCTAGACGAAGTTATGAGTAAAAAATATTAAATAATATTATTTTCAGATATAAAGTTTTTGCACATTTTCTGCACATTTATGTGTGGATTGGACATACTTACCTTATTTAGTCAAAAAATTCTGAAAAGAGATATTTTAGACGATGTTATGAGTGATAAATATTAAATAATCCTATTTTCGGATTTAAAGTTTTTAGATTTTAAATTTCTGCAATTTTATGTGTGGTTTGAAAATATTATACCTTATTTAGTCATAAAATGCAGAAGAAAAATCATTTTAGACAAATCTATGAGTAAAAAATATTAAAAAATCTTATTTTTCGATTTAAAGTTCTTTTCCCAATTTCTGCTTTTGTATGTGTTAATTGGACATATTAAACCTTATTTAGTCATAAAATGTTGAAAAGCGACATTCTAGATGAAGTTATGAGTAAAAAATATAGAACAATCTCATTTTCAGATATGAAGTTTTTGTTCATTTTCTGCTCTTCTGTGTGTGGATTGGACATACTTACCTCATTTAGTCATAAAATCCCGAAAAGAGGCATTTTAGACGAAGTTATGAGTAATAAATATTAAATAATCTTATTTTCCGATTTAAAAGTTTTTGTTCAATCTCTACACTTTTATGTGTGGATTGGACATATTATACCTTATTTAGTCATAAAATGCAGAAAAGATAAATTTATGACGAAGTTATGAGTAATAAAATATTAAATAAAATTATTTTCCGGTTCAAAGTTTTTGTTAAATTTCTGCACATTTAAGTGTGGATTGGAAATATTGTATTTTTTAAGTCATAGAATGCTGAAAACAGACATTTTAGAAGAGGTTATGAGCCATTAATATTAAATAAAGTTATTTTCCGATTTAAAGTTTCTCTTTGTCAATCTCTGCACTTTTATGGTTGGATTGGACATATTATACCTTATTTAGTCATAAGATGATGAAAAGTGACATTTTAGACGAAGTTATGAGTAAATAAATATTAAATAATTTTATTTTCAGATTCAAGGTTCTTGTTCAATTTCTGCAATTTAATGTCTGGATTGGACATATTATACCTTAATAAGTCATAAAATGCAGAAAAGATAAATTTAAGACGATGTTATGAGTATTAAAATATTAAATAATCTTATTTTCCTGTTCAAAGTTTTTGTTAAATTTCTGCACATTTATGTGAGGATTGGAAATATTGTATTTTTTATTAGTCATAAAATGCTGAAGAAAGACATTTTAGATGATTCTATGTGTAAAAAATATTAAGTAATCTTATTTTTAGATTTAAAGTCTTTTCTCATTTTCTGCTTTTTTATGTGTCGATTGGACATATTATACCTTATTCATTCATAAAATGTTGAAAAGCGACATTCTAGATGAAGTTATGTGTAAAAAATATAAAACTATCTTATTTTCAGATATAAAGTTTTTGTTAATTTTCTGCACTTCTATGTGTGGATTGGACATACTTACCTCATTTAGTCATAAAATCCTGAAAAGAGACGTTTTAGACGAAGTTACGAGTAATAAATATTAAATAATCTTATTTTCCGATTTAAATTTTTTGTTCAATCTCTGCACTTTTATGAGTGAATTGGACATATTATACCTTATTTAGTCATAAAATGCAGAAAAGATAAATTTAAGACGAAGTTATGAGTAATAAAATATTAAATAATCTTATTTTCCGGTTCAAAGTTTTTGTTAAATTTCTGCACATTTATGTGTGGATTGGAAATATTGTAGTTTTTTTAGTCATATAATGCTGAAAACAGACATTTTAGACGAAGTTATGAGCAAAATATATTAAATAATCTTATAATCCGAATTAAAGTTTTTCTTTTTCAATTTCTGCACTTTTATGTGTGGACTGGACATATAATACCCTATTTAGTCATAAAATGCTGAAAAGAGACATTTTAAACGAAGTTATGAGTAAAGAATATTAAGTAACCTTAATTACCGATTTGAAGTTTTTTTACAATTTCTGCCTTTCTATGTGTCGATTGGACATATTATACCTTATTCAGTCATAAAAAGCTGATAACAGACATTTAAGACAAAGTTATGAGCAAAATATATTAGAAAATCTTATAATCCGAATTAAAGTTATTCTTTTTCAATTTCTGCACTTTTATGTGTGGACTGGATATATTATACCTTATTTAGTGATAAAATGCTGAAAAGGGACATTTTAGACGAAGTTATGAGTAAAAAAATATTAAATAATCTTGTCTTCCGATTTAAATTTTTTATTCAATATCTGCTCTTTTATGATTGGATTTGACATGTTATTCCTGATTCAGTCATAAAATGCTGAAAAGAGACAGTTTAGACGATGTTATGAGTAAGAATATATTAAATATTATTATTCTCCGATTTAAAGCTTTTGTTCAATTTCTGCACTTTTATGTGTGGTTTGGACATATTATATCTTATTTAGTCATAAAATGCTGAGAATAGATATTTTAGACGAAGTTATGTGTAAGGAATATTATATAATCTTATTTTCCAATTTAAAGTTTCTGTTTAATTATTTAGTCATAAGATACTGAAAAGAGACATTTTAGACGAACATATGAGTGAAAAATATTAAATTATCTTATTCTCCGATTTAAAACTTCTGTTAAATTTCTGCAATTTTATGTGTGGATTGAACATTCTATACCTTATTTAGTAATAAAACGCTGAAAAGAAACATTTTAAACAAAGGTATGAGTAAAAAATATTAAATAATCTTATCTTCCGCTTTAAATTTTTTGTTCAATATCTGCTCCTTTATGTTTGCATTTGACAAGTTATTCCTTATTTAGTCATAAAATGCTGAAAAAAGACATTTTAGACGATATTATGAGTAAGAAAATATTAAATAATCTTATTCTCCGATTTAAAGTTTTTGTTCAAATTCGGCAATTTTATATGTGGTTTGGACATATTATTGACCGTCGAACCCCGAAAGGAGTAGGTATACAATTCGACTGTCTCATATTATACCTTATTTAGTCATAAAATGCTGAAAAGCGACATTCTAGACGAAGTTATGCGTAAAAAATATTAAGAGATCTTATTTTCGATTTAAAGTTTCAATTCAATTACTGCACTTTTATGTGTGGATTGGATATATTTTACCTTATTTAGTCATAAAATGCTGAAGAGAGACATTTAAGACGGAGTTACGGATAATAAAATATCAAATAATCTTATTTTCCGATTTAAAGTTTAGCTTTTTCAAATTCTGCACTCTTATATATCGATTGGTCATATTATATATTATAGCCATTAAATGCTGAGAATAGACATTTTAGACGAAGGTTTGAAAAAAATTATTAAATAGTCTTATTTTCCGATTTAAGGTTCTTATTTTACAATTTCTGCACTTTTATGTGTGGACAGGACATGTTATATCTTATATACTCATAAAATGCTGAAAAGAGACATTTTAAACGAAGTTATGTGTAAAGAATATTAAATAATCTTATTTTACGATTAAAAGTTTTATCTTCAATTTCTGCTTTTTTATGTGTGGATTGGACATAGTATATCTTATTTAGTCATAAAATGCTGAAAAGCGACATTCTAGACGAAGTTATGAGTAAAGAATATTAAAAAATCTTATTTTCCGATTTAAAGTTTTATATTCAATTTCTGCACTTTTATGAGTGGATTGGATATATTTTACCTTATTAAGTCATAAATTGCAGAAAACAGACATTTTAGACGAAGTTATGTGCTAAAAATAATAAATAATCTTATTTTAGACATAAAATGCTGGGAGCAGACATTTTAGACGAAGCTATGAGCAAAAAAATATTAAATAATCTTATTTTCCGATATAAAGTTTTTGTTCAATTTCTGAACTTCTAAATGTGGATTGGACATATTATACCTTATTTAGTCTTAAAATGCTGGAAAGAGACATTTTAGACGAAGTTATGAATAATAAAATTTTAAATAATCTTATTTTCCGATTTTAAGTTTTTTGTTTTCAAATTCTGCACTTTTATATGTGGATTGGTCATGTTATAACTTATATTGGCATAAAATGCTGGGAATAGACATTTTATACGAAGTTATGAAAAAAAATCAAATATTCCTCTTTTCCGGATTAAAGTTTTTATTCAATTTCTGCATTTTGGTGTATGGATTGAAGATATTATTATTATTTTGTCTTATAATACTGAAGAAAGACATTTTTGACGAAGTTATGATTAAAAAATATTAAAAAATCTTATTTTCCGATCTAAGGTTTTTGTAGAATTTCTGCACTTTTTATGTGGATTGGAGATATAATACCTTATTTAGTCATAAAATGCTGAAAACAGACATTTTAGACGAAGTTATTAGTAAAAGACTATTAAATAATCTCATTTACGATATAAAGTTATTGTTCAATTTCTGCATTTTATGTGTAGATTGGACATACTATACCTAATTTAGTCATAAAATGCCGTAAAGAGACATTTTAGACGATGTTATGAGTTAAAAATATTCAATAATCATATTTTCCGATTTAAAGTTTTTATTCAATCTCTGCATTTTTATGTGTGGATTGGAGATTTTTTTTTCCATTATGCCTTTTTGAAAACTCAATGAGTTTTATTTCGGCTAACAATAAAAGCATACAATAATATTAAAATATAAATAACAGAGATACATTGCTAGAATCACAAATTATACATTGAGTTTACATTGTCTTATAAATGTCCATATATACATGCAGGCGGTATCATTGGGTGGTAGCTACCATGGATCGCACATCTTGGTTGGCCTGTATTTGAAGTCTCTGGAGTTGTTTCAGTAGCTTGTTTCTTTGCTCCGAGTATTCACTGCACTGCCAAACGCTGTGTTTATGTCCTGTGGGTTTTCGCTACAAGTGCAGTTGGGCTCGCTTGTGTATCGAATATGAGCAAGTGATGCTGCTAGGTTGTAGTGATTGGCACGGATTCTATTTATGGTAACAATATATTCCCTCTTAAGATATTTTTTGGAGTACCAAGGGGATAAATATTCTCTGTAACACTCATCAAAGTATCGTTTGCCTTGGGTAGCTGCAGCTTTCCTATTGTCATTGATGGTCTGTTTTTGGGCATGTATCTTGAAATCATTATACAGGTCTTTAAAAGGAATTTTCAAGTGACCTGATGGTGGATCTTGGGAAGCGTCTTTGGCCAGTGGATCCGCCCTCTCATTGCCATGAACCCCTATATGGGAGGGTACCCAAAAAAATTTCACATTGGTATCTAGAGTTAGTTGATTGTATTTTTCTTTAATGTTCGCTACATATGGGTTGACTTTGATACATATTTTGGTGTTATGAAGACTTTGAAGTGCACTTAATGAGTCTGAGAATATGCATACATTATGAAGTTTGTTCTGTTGTACTAAATCCAGGGCTTGATATAAGGCAGCACACTCAGCCGTGTAAACTGAAGTCTGAGTTGGCATGCTAGCCGTTTGGATGATGTTTAGCTCAGGACAGTAACACGCCAACCCTACCGAATTTCTTCCTGATGATTTGCTCCCATCTGTGTATACCGCGAGTCATGTAGCCAGACCACGGCTCCACAACGTCTCACTGAATCATATTACAACTTAATGCTGATCTTTCATTTATTTTAATATAAAACCATGTAATGCATATAATAATCTCAGATATAATCTTGTCCTGTTGATGTAATCTTGTATGTTAGAATAGACGTTTTTAAAAAGTTATTTTTCGGTCATTAAAACTTAACTGGCGCTGCGAACAGGATATCGTCGTGAATCGATTAATTACCCCTTCAGTGCGGTAGACGTTTTACTGTTTTCTATCAAGAAATTAAGACGATATCTCGAACATTTTTTTTGATAAAACATTAGTGACTGTGTTCAACTACGAGGTGCATCAAAGAAGAAATATCTCCGGCCCACATCAGATCCCTTCAGTGGAATCCAGGTCGTCAATCAGGCTCCAGTTCCTTCAGTGAATCCAGAGACAAGGAAGAACCTTACAAATGATCCTTTTGTGCATTATCCTGTAAGTCATTTTCCTTTAATTTAATTTATTGGCTAATTCTCATCTGTGGAATTTAGTAAAGAAATATAGTTCCTTCAGTGAATATATTCTTTATAAAATAAGATTGATTTTATTGATTTACTTAAAATAAATACCAGTAGTCGAATTTTTTTTTGCATGTACAACACATTCTCTGCAATTTTTTTTCATAAATCATATTTTTAGAAATTGAAGTGATTAATTTCTCGTATTTTTTTATATATATTTTTTGTTGTTAGTTGAATTTATTTATGAGCAATAATCGTAGTCGATCTAGATCACCTATTCGTACAGACAGTTTACTTAAATTACTCGAACATTTAGATATTTCTCATTCGGACGAAACAATAAACAACATGGCTAATCCTATCCCTATTACCCAACTTGAGATAACAATGGCAAACAACCACCTGCCCAAATATTCCAGTGGTTCGAAAGACCTCGCATATTTTATTAGGCAGTCCGAGAAATATATAATGCTTCTAGAAACAAAAGACAATCATCTATTCAACACTCTAGTCTTAGAACAAATTAAAGCAAAACTTTCTGGTCCAGCTAGAGATGTCATTATTAACCAATCCTTCGAAACTTGGCTTAGCCTGAAGAAAGCCCTTACTGAACGATTCGGAGATCCTAGGTCCGAAGAGCTACTAGCTCACGATCTTAATATCACAATTCAAATCTATCCACAAACCTTTTCAGAATTCTATGAAGAAGTTATTTCCAAATTACAAATTCTTAAGGAACATTTAGCAATCAATACAAATGATGAAAGTATTCGTAAGTCCAAAGAAAATATGTACACTTAACAAGCCCTTGCAATATTTAAAGCAGGTCTATTAGAACCCCACCGAAATCATCTTCTTCACATTTCAATTCCAAGCCTTGAACATGCCCTGTTCGAGTGTAAGAAACTAGATAACGAAAGGTCCCAGATAGAATTTGCAAACTTCCTTAGAGCTCAGAGGTCAACAAAAATACGTCCACCCCAGAAATCTCAATCATCAAATTATCAGAATAAACAACCCCTCCACTTCCAACAATTCAGATCTCAAAATTCACAATTTCCCGTTCAATATCAACAATTCAGGCCACATATGCCTAGTCAACCATTTCAACCCCAACAATTCCAACCTCAATTGCCAAATCAGTCCTTTCAATATCAGCCAATTAGACCACAAATACTTCCGAAATTTCCAAATGAAAATCAACCCATCCCACCCAAACAATTCCCTTCTAACACAAGTTTTCAAAAGACAACAGAAACCACATGACAATTACAAACCCACACCAATGAGCATAACAACAGCTCATACTTTTAGGCCCCAAAACAGACCACAGAACCATTTTAAACAAACCGCCCCCCCTAGAGTAATGGTAGAAGAACTATTCAACGTCGAACAAGACTATAACGAAGATGAAAATCAAGATTACGGTACTTATCAAGACGAATACACATATAACGAACAGACATACATAGATAATACAGACGATCAGTTCCAAAATTTAAATATCGAAGAAAATGAGGAAACTGAAAATTTTTAATTAATAGCCTCGGAATAGATATCAACAATATAAACTCATCACCAAAACTACCTTTCATTTACCTTCCCGGATTAGATCTTAAGATATTAATTGACCCAGGAGCAACCAATTCGATAATCAATCCAGAACCAGCCTTTCGACTATTCTCCAATTACATTTATAAGTCAAAATTTTCCGTTAAATCAATTAAAACCACTTATAATGGCTCATTGAGTTGTCAATATCCTCTATTAAACGATTTTGGAATAGAACATATTTTCGACATGTTTATAGTCCCAAAGCACGAAAGATTCGATGCTCTTATTGGTAGTCAAGATTTTGATATTCTTAAAGCTCTTATAGATTAAAGAATCATATATGAAAAATTGCAAATATTAAAATACCATTTCATTTTGAGATAAATCCTGGTTTATTTGAACCATACACAGAACAACTTGATAAGCCTATATTGAAAATTCCTGTAACACTTCACAACGGCCCTGTAGTTTTACCAGAAATTTCTTTAAACAATATTTCTATCCCTGAGTGCATCACTTCAGCTTCAGACGGATACGTACAAATTCCAATTGAACAAGATCTACAATTATCACAAATTGCCATAAACTTTCATGAACCAATTCCAGTCCAACCCCTATCAACATTCAAACAATCTGGTCCAAATTATGACATTTATAATGATATAGACATTACTAAACTTATTCGAACAGAACATCTGAACCCCGAGGAGAAAAGCCTCATCATTTCAACTTGCAAAGCATACAAAAGCATCTTCTATAACGAAAACTCTGATCTTTCTTTCACTCATGCTGTCAAACATAACATTAGAACTGCTGATGAAGAGCCTATTTATCAAAAGTCATATAGATATCCATACCATCTTTAAGAAGAGATACAAAATCAGATCCAAAAACTTCTAGATAATAAAATTATAAAACCCAGTATCTCTCCTTATAGTTCCCCTGTTTGGATTGTCCCCAAAAAATTAGACTCCAGTGGAAAAAGGAAATTCCGTATGGTTATAGACTATAGAAAATTAAACGAAAAAACTATCGAAGATAAATATCCTTTACCCAGAATCGACGAAATTCTTGACAATCTTGGCAGATGTGTTTACTTTTCGACACTAGATCTTGCCCAAGGATTCCACCAAATAGAAATTCATCCAGATTCGGCTGAGAAGACTGCCTTCACTGTCGACAATGGTCACTACGAATATACTCGTATGCCATTTGGCCTAAAGAACGCCCCAGCAACATTCCAGAGGGTTATGGATACAATTCTACGACCATTCCTTTATAAGTTCTGTTTCGTATATATGGACGATATCGTTATATTCTCTAGATCACTTCAAGAACATATATTACATGTAAAACAAATTTTCCAACAGCTTCAAAATTATAATTTAAAAATTCAGTCAGATAAATCCGAATTCCTGAGAAAGGAGGTAGCATTTCTAGGACATATCATCACTCCAGATGGAATTAAACCTAACCCAAATAAAATTGAAGCAATTCAATCGTTTCCCCTTCCGAAATCTGAGAAACAAATAAGATCATTTCTTGGTATGATTTCATATTACCGAAAGTTTATAAAAGATTTTGCCAAAATTTCCCATCCGATCAATAAATATCTTAAGAAAGGTACTAAAATAAATCTTAAAGATCAAGAATATATTGATTCATTCGAAAAATGTAAGCAAATTATTTGTAATGCCCCGGTTCTTGCATACCCCGATTTTTCAAAAATATTCACTCTAACTACAGATGCTAGTAATGTTGCCATAGGAAGCGTTATCTCTCAAAACTCTCACCCAATTGCGTTCTACTCAAGAACATTGAATTCAGCCGAAAAGAATTATGGTACTATTGAAAAAGAACTGCTTGCAATTATCGACAGCTGTAAACATTTCCGTCCCTATCTATTTGGTAGAAAATTCCTTATAGAAACTGACCATAAACCCTTAGTTTGGTTACATTCATTGAAAGAACCAAATCAACGACTTATTCGATGGAAACTAAAACTTGAGGAATTTAATTTTGAAATTAAATATAAAAAAGGTAAAGAGAACTACGTAGCTGATGCTCTCTCAAGAATCGAGATAAATGCTATAGATGAAATCATCTCTAACAGACGCAATAGAAAAAATTTAGCTCTTATGAAATCCGCTAGAGAGGAACCTAAAGTGAACATTATTAGTGACATTATAGTTGTGCCCCCTATGAATGAATGAAGGTGATCAAAATAAAGATATCGACCTTCTGTCGGTATTACCAACGTTCGGCTCAGAATCCAATTTTTCGATAACAAATAGTGAAGCAGACAATATTTTGAACACTAACCCTTTCTCAAATCAATCAAGTGCGCAACCAGACGATGACGAAAAGAGTAACAATTCTGGTGAAACTAGACATACAGCACAAGAAAATCCAGCGTTTAATTTTCCAATATCTGAAAAATCTTTAAATTCCGCTCATTATCAAATTTTATTGAAATACGGTGACAAAAACGATATTGTGTTTACAAAACCTTTTGGAAAGAATAGATACACTTTAACAATCAGAAGAAGAATTGACGAACCTATACTAGGTAATATGTTTCACGAAATTATAGACCCTACGAAAACGTACTATATATACTGCCAAGAAGACGATCTCATTCAATCGGCCTACAGGAAATGTTCCGAAATATTTGAACCCAACGTAAAAATTGTTAAAGTTATTAAAAAATACGTTTCTGAAAGATATCCTTAATAAAGATGAACAGATAAGAATAATTTCAGACTATCACTCACATACTCACAGTGGAATAACAGAAACTACAAAACACCTTTAGTCTCAAAACTATTTTCCAAAAATTCAAGATCTTGTCACAAATCATATTAATCAATGTGAATTATGTTTAACTTCTAAATACGACCGGAATCCTCGGAAATTCCCATTTTCAGGAACACTCATAGCCAAAAGACCTTTTGAAATACTCCACATAGACATACTTTTTGTAGAAAACAAGCGATACTTAACAATCATAGATATATTTACCAGATACCTTCAAGCATATGAGCTTCACGACGCAAATTCCATAACAATTTTGAACAAATTACGCCATTACTTTTCTCATCATAATTATCCTTCACAGATAACTTGCGACAATGCCAAAGAATTCTCCAGCGAAACCTTCAAAGAATTCATGTCCATGTTCCAAATTCGTATTCACTATACTACTCCTCAAGCTCATACTGGGAATTCACCAATCGAAAGAGCACATTCCACTTTAATAGAGAAACTACGTATTCTCAGACAAAAATCCAAAGAAATTACAACGGAATTAATCACCACAGCAATTTTAATTTACAACCAATCCGTTCACTCCGTAACTAATTTTACACCGTTTTCATTACTTTATGGTCCCTACGAAAATCTCAATCTACATGAAATTAATCCAGAAAAACAAATATTTCAAGACTATAATGAGCATAGGAAACAAGAAATCATCCCTTTCTAAAACAATTCAATAAGCAATGAAACAATTTAGAGAAAGTAAATTCAAAGCGTAAAGGAAAAATCTCAAAAACTGATATTGTTTATTTAAATACAGAACCTAGAAATAAAATAAAACCTAGATACAAGAAAACTTTACTAGATCCAAAGAAATCAAAGGAACAAAATCTTGTATCACAAAAAGGAAAGAGAATCAGTAAACACATGATCAAAAATACTAACTCTTTTCAGATTGACAATGACACTGACAACCATCAACCAGGCACTTCAGCTGACACCAATTGATCCCCCTGGATACATATTAGACAACTCAGGCTTAGCTAAATATAAGGTTAACTATCATAAGGTTTATTTTACAATAAGTATTGAGAGTATCGAGACTACATATGCTAAATTATCATTAAATCAAATACCTATAATCAACCAAATCAACCCTGATAAACTTAACTTAGCAAATACTTACAAACGAGACATTGATCTTCTATCAGAAGATATTAACAAACTGAGAATATATTCTCGCCCCGACAAAAATCAAAAAAGAAGTCTATTCGATGGTTTAGGCTCAGCTATAAGATACATATCAGGAAATCTAGATCAAAACGATCTAATTGACATTCAAAATAATTTTATGAAGATTAACTCTAACGAAGAGAAATTAATGACTGAAATTTCCAAGCTACATACATTAGCAGGTCAAATAACAGAAAGATGGCAAAAGGATTTGCAGAAAATACAAACACATGCAGAAAATGTTTATAAAGACTCATCAGACTTAGAGGATAGGTTGAATAGTGAAATAATTATTCACATAGAGCTAGAACAGATCAGAAATTTAAGAAATTACATTCAGACACTTTTGATAACTATTTCATTCAGCAATCAAGGCATACTAAATGTCGAATTGATAAACCAACAGGAACTAAAAGAAATTTTCAATTATTTACACTCAACTCACACTCACACTGAAATCGCTCCAGATATCCCAACTTTATTAGAAATCACTAAAGTTAATCTTATGTTCCCTTCAAAAACACTCATTTGTACTTAAAAAATACCTATATTAGCCAATGAATTTTATCATTTGTCCAAAATAATTCCTATTCCTAGTACTCGTAACAATATCCTCCTACCACCCCATACGTTTGCCCTCAACTCAAAAGGCTCAACCAAATGGACCAGCGAGGACTGCATAAAGACATTTTCACTCTGGTACTGCCAAAAAGTACCACATGAAGACCTGTGTAGCCTAGACGATTTATCAAAATGCAACTTCGCCACTGTCAACAACAATTTCTCCTTATTCACTCAACTAACTAACGGAAATACTATCATCTGCACAAAACAACCCGAAGACATCAATGAGGATTGTTCGAAATCTTTTAAATCTGTCAAAATCACAAAATGTAATGCTGTCTTGGGAAATAGCGACTGCACATATTCATTCCAGAAACATATATGGACAGGTTCAAATAGAACTTTTTCACAAGAATGGCCTAATCACCAAGAACCATCAAAAGTCAAACATAAGCTAAATGTCAAACCACTACATGTAGACGACCCGACTAAGATGATACCACAATACCAAGAGCCCAACATACTTCCCATTGAGTTCCACCGAGGACATTTTGAAATCACCCTTAGCTTTATCATATTAATCACCATTGGTGCCATCATCTTCCTAATAAGAAGAAAAATAAAACTCCTGAAATCAAGACGACCAAAGCCAGCTACTGTCATCGAAATTCCGTTAGAAGAACGAAATCTGCCTAGATCAATCCTGAAGTCGAACCACGAGGACGTGCTTCAAACCTAGAGGGGAGGAGTCATGTAGCCAGACCACGGCTCCACAACGTCTCACTGGATCATATTACAACTTAATGCTGATCTTTCATTTATTTTAATATAAAACCATGTAATGCATATCATAATCTCAGATATAATCTTGTCCTGTTGATGTAATCTTGTATGTTAGAATAAACGTTTTTAAAAAGTTATTTTTCGGTCATTAAAACTTAACTCGCGTAAGCCTTGTTATCCATAAGAGTTTTTTCAATAAGATTGTTCGGATTTGGTGTTGTTTTCAAGTGATTGGAATTGAAGTAAATGTAGTTTTGTAATTGTCTTTATATATGTGATATTGTTTATGCTTCTCAATGACTTCAAATTGATCTAGTTCTTCTTCAATGCATGATCTTAGTATTCGTTTGCGTTTTCTCTTATCTTTCCTGCATTTTATACGATTTCGTTGAATTGTGTTATAAGTGTTAGGACAGGTGTGATTTACATAAGAATTTTGCCCGCTCTTTCAACTCCACTAATTTAGATTCACCAAGGAGTATATTGTTGGGACTACTATTTCTATATCCAAGAACTGTCCGTATGGCACAGTGCTGAGTTTTCTCCAGCTTAGCTATTGTATTCTGGCGAGTAGGAAAATAATTTTAGCTTCCATAGTCTATTCTGGATCTAACAAAACTTTTGTATAAATTAATTAGTGTCTCAGGGTCGAATCCCCACCATGCTCCACAGAGAAATTTAACTATATTTAAAGATCCCATGCACTTTTTATGTACGTTATTTATATGTTGCTCATATGAGAGTTTATAATCAAGAGTAATACCTAGAAATTTCACTCTGTCTGTGGACTTGATGATATGATCTCCGATTTTCATTTCTGCATTTCCGGGTGAGATGTTCTGATTGTTAAACTGAAGTAATACTGTCTTTTGTGGTGCTAGATCCAGGCTTAATTCCTGAAGGTTGTTTTTCATTATATTAACGGTTTTCTCCACAAGGTTGATACATCGTCTTGCTGAATCTATTTTGGAGTATAAGGCAATGTCATCAGCAAACTGTGAGATAGTAACTTCTTTCGGAATATTGTCAGTAATGTTTGCAACATATATATTGTACAGTAAAGGACTGAGTACACCCCCTTGAGGCACACCTTTTTTGTACTGTCCTTTGTTTTTCTGTGAGGTCCGTGGCAATAAAGCGCTCATGAGTTATATATTTTACAAAGTTTATTATTCGTGGAACATTCTATAGAAGACAGCTTTTGTAATAGGATGTCGCAATTGACATTATCAAATGCCCTAATTACGTCTAGTAATGCGGCTATTACAATTTTCTTGTGCATCGTAGCTTCTTTGATATTTAGAGTGAGATTTGTGAGGTTATCAAGGCAGGACATTCCCTTTCGGAACCCTGTTTGGCTATCAGGTAGAAGGCAATGATGTTCCGCCCACCATTGAAGTCTGTTTTTTAAAAGAGTTCCAAAAAGTTTACATAGGCACGATGAGAGGACTGTAGGTCTGAAATCTGTTTCATTGCTTTTGTTAATAAAATGAACAAAATTTTGTCTCCATGCATTAGGATAATCATTATTTGCATAAATTTGATTGTATATATCTAATAGTAGAAGTTTGTATTTGATTGGCATGCATTTAAGAATTTCGTAATCGATTCCATCCATACCTGGACATGATTTAATATTTCTGGAGTCTAGGGCTGTATTGAACTCGACAAAATCAAAGGCCATATCGAAAAGTTGATTGTTTTGACAAGTTGGGACCCAGTTAGGATTTGTAGCAGCCCAGGATGGACTCAATTAATCCAAAGCTATAATTAGTGTATTGTTCCTCTCTTCAATGCTTTCTTTGGGTTGTAGTGGGTTGATTTTAATCCACTTATTCTTGAAAATCTTGCACTTATTCCAGATATACTTGGGGTCCGATGATTAATAGATTTAACAAATTATCTAAAGCACACCCTCTTATTCTCTTTGAATGTTTTAATAGCTTCTGCGGACCTTTTCGCCGCTCGACGAAGTCTTTTTATTCTGTCGCACTCCTTATCCCACCATTGAACAGGGTTCTGCCTTTTCTGATATATATCTGTTTTATGTTTGGGAGTACTGATTATCATTGCCTCTGTTAAAATTGAGGTGAATTTTTCATTTTTTTCTTCGGCTTTAATGTTTTCATAGTCCGTGTCAAGGAAATCGGAGAATTTATTGTTGAGATGCTCTGAACACTTACTCCAATCAGTTTTTCTTGACTTTAACGGAAAATTTTTCTTCTCGTAGATACATTTTTCAACGTTAATAAGAATACTAATTGGATAGTGATCCGAGCCAATCGTCTCATCGCATACGTCAACTTCTATTTTGTCAGCTAAATCTATTGTCGAAAATATTAAATCGATGTTGGATTTTGTCCCATGGTGGAAATCGACTTGGGTGACTGAATTTTCGTTATGTAAAATAATGAGATTGTAACCGTTCACCATTAAGGTCTGTGTTCTTACAACTCCAACAATTATTGTGTGCGTTAAAATCTTCCTAAGTCCGTGGCCTCTCTAATATTGTCCCATTCTTTTTAAGTTAGTGTATTACCAGGAACTTTGTAACAGACAATTATGTTAGTTGGTGGTTCCACGTTTGTAACTTTTATACCGAGCATTTCGGCATATTGATTGATATTTTGGATGGCACTGAGCTCCATATATGCCAGCTTTCTGCAATTCCAAAATAGTATTTTGAGGTTGGTTGAAATAAGAGTCATGAAAGTTGTAAATATAATAGAATAGTAACTAAGCTCAAACTTTAATATTTTACTCCAGATTTGATTATATAAAGTATAAATTACAATTTAGAATTCGTCGGTAAAGCATGTACTTTCACTACTTGACACATCTGCTGGTGGTGTTTGGATTCTTTTTCTAATTCTCGTGATTCGGGTCTTGATACCTCTATCAGTTATAATTCCGTAAGTATCTGTGAGTAGTTCTTTGAGAGCTGTAAAATCGGTTGTGTAGTTGTGAGCTATAGTAGATATAATAGGAGAGTTCTGGAACGGAAGTCACAGTAAGTATGCCTTATTTTTCAAAGGGGTCCCGAATAATGTAATAATGGCGTGTGGGCGTGCTGGATACTTTTCCAACGGGATTTCAAATGTTACGTTAGATTCCTACTTTTCATGAGCGCCATCTAGCGGAGAGGGGATAAGTAACTGCATTTAGATTCCTACTTTTTCATGAGTACCATTTAGCGGAGAGGGATTATTTATTTAATTCTTTTAAAGCTGAGAAAAAAAAAAGTTCGCCATCGCGCTGGATCGAACCCACAGCCACACACTCCAACACGCTAACAAGCTAGACGTTTTCCAAGCCTGTCATCTCGGTTACCCATGTGAATGTGAGAAATCAAAGAATATATGATGCGTGCGCACTTACATCAGATAAGACGAGAGCTCATAAATTGAAATGTTGTTGATGTGTTAACATCGATGTTGGCACCGCTTCGACGTAAGCAAGGGCGATAAGCCATTTGGGTCTGTGCGCTCAGACAGCCCTCATCGTTTCAAGCAAATGACTCCCAAAATCGTCTTCTGCCGAAAATTTTATGGCGATTCAGTTTTTGATTCGTTTAAATCGGCTAAGAAATAGCGAAGATTTGATTTTCGTATAGAATATACGAGTTAAATTGCAAATTATGCTTATTCGACACAACAGCATCATTAAAAGTGCTTAAACAAGAAATCAGGGCTGAAAGAAAATGTGTTATGTTTAATATTATATTTATCAGAAAAGATTTTCTGAATAAAACAACATTATATTTAAATTTAGCTTTTTACCCATGTGAATGTGAGAAATCAAAGAATATATGTTGGATGGCAGCGCGTGTGCACTTACATCAGATAAGACGGGAGCTCATAAATTGAAATGTTGTCTATGTGTTAACATCGGCAGCGACACCGCTTCGACGTAAGCAAGGACGATAAGCCGTTTGGGTCTGTGCGCTCGGACAACCCTCATCGTTTCAAGCAAACGACTCCCAAAATCGTCTTCTGACGAAAATTTGTTGGCGATTCGTTTAAATCGGCCAAGATTTGATTTTCGTATAGAATATCGAGTTGAAATGCAAATTATGCTTATTCGACAAAACAGCATCATTAAAAGTGCTTAAACAAGAAATCAGGAGTGAAAGAAAATGTGTTATGTTTAATATTGTATTTATCAAAAAAGATTTTCTGAATAAAACAACATTATACTTAAAATTTGCTTTATTTAATATATGATTTTATCAAACATAATTTTTAAATAGAGTACGGAGTGATTCTTCTTGATGGTATCTCATCAGGTTTGTTGCGTTGACGAAAACGTGTAGGATTCTTGAAAACCTTCTCATTCCATTCGTTTTCACTGAATTGGATGCTAGGATTGATAGTCATATCATGGAACAATGTAAATACCCTTTGTTTTTCCTCAAAAAATTTATAATGTTTTTTAACTCTTCCAAATGTCGAATGTGTTGCTTTAACCTTTCTTTCAACGCTATCGTAACTCTATGACTCTCAGATTCAAACTGATGTTGGACAAAAAAAAACTTGTTGATTCTGTCTCCCTCCCTTCTCCCCCAATAAAAAACATTTTTATTAAATTTTTCTACTGCTTACATATAGGTATTGTGTTAGAAAACGATTTGTACAATTCATCAACATTTCTGAGACTACAATTATAGAATTGACTGCTGCTGCATGTGTAGTGATTCATACATGATGTAAATTCGCTGTTGTTGAACGCTGGGACAGTCATCAAATTCTCCCAAATTCACGACTCTACTAGCTTGCTCTCCGTAGAAAGATTGAAGTTTATCATCCAAAAATTGCTGATGTCCTCGCACATAGATGATATCAATTTCGTTGAGATTTTCCTTCAGAATATTATCTAGCGATTCGTATGGTATAAAGCCGGAAGAATATTTGAGGTTATGTACATGCTTCTCCAAATAACAAACGCCATATCGGTCTGCTTTGCTCAGCGATGAGAACGGTATTGGTGGAAGTAGCAAATAATTACTACATCGACGTCCAATCCTTAAGGCCATTTCTTTGTTGTGGAATTGACACTCCACATTAAAGCCTTGAATGTCTACGAAAGCTATTCTTATCTCTCCTCGACGATGGTTGAACTTAAACTGAGGACAGATGTCTTGTCATCCTAGTTCCATCTCTTTATAATTTCACTGAGAGGATGTTGTTCAATTATGTTATCATAAATGATGATGCAATAGACACAAATATTTGCTGGAAAACGTTTAGACGCTTCTATTTCAAGCTTGACATCAACACTTGAACTTTTCACGCTTTCATCTCGGTGAGAGCAATCGATGATAAATAGAGGTTTATTTGCAAATTCAGAGCGGCGTATGTAGATAAGAGTGTTTGTAGCTTTTTCCAAATTGAGTGTAGATGAAGTAGGCTTCGGTAAAATTCCCCTTTTCAAAGTCC
Organism: Crioceris asparagi; assembly: GCA_958507055.1. Classification (NCBI taxonomy): domain Eukaryota; kingdom Metazoa; phylum Arthropoda; class Insecta; order Coleoptera; family Chrysomelidae; genus Crioceris; species Crioceris asparagi. The sequence goes on from OY293832.1 coordinate 23,300,915, forward strand.
AAATGCATCTTCTCCTTTGGATAGCTGTCTCCGTTCAGCGTCAAGGTGATATTCATAATGTTTGCATAATTAAATTTCGTGGGATCGTTATTCACTTGGTTCTTTTTGTGGTTTCTCTGGAAACAAACGATGACATAGCGAGGACTCTAAAAATGATGAAGTTTTCACCGACCAAATTTCGTTGGTGGCTCCTGTAGTGAGAGCAGGCAACATGTGAATCTCCCATTTTCTAAACGGTATCTAAACGGAGTGTCAGCTTTGATTGCTTTTAAAAGTTGCAATTTAATTTGATCGTTTGGATGCAATCTCTGCACTTTGAGCTCGATATTTTCAATTTCCAATTGTACTTCAGTTGTTCTAGGATTGGCGATGGTAAAGCATTGATTGTCATTTTGAACACGCACTAATCGAATGGTATGTTTTCCATATACGACATATTCGTAGTCATTGAAAATATTCAACAAATATTTCAACGGAATGAGCAACCTAAATGACAAATTATCCGCATCTGCCTTGATGATACCAACATTTTTATCTGGACTCCAAGTCGCTATACTCAAGGGTTTAGACTCTTCTTCACTATAGCATAAAAACCCTCGAACGGTATTCACAATTCCAACTTCAAGCACTGATTCCAACTCTTTACCATTTTGTTCGTAGCTAATGGATTGGAACATAAGAGCGCCAGAATTATTGACAAAAGATACTTTTCCAGTTCCCTTGGTGCGCTTAATTTTTCCACTGATATGTAACAGACTTGCGTAAAGAGCATCGAAAGCATCCGATTGATTAATACTAATTTCTATGACATCATTGTTGCGGAAAGATTTAACGTATGGATAGTAGGTACGCCATTCAACTTTTTGAATTGAGGTGTCCATTTGAGGTTTTTGGAAAATGTTGAACACTTGAGGAGATAACATTGTAGCCTAAGGATTTGAGAAATCGGATATTCTTCACACTGAGTTTACGATGACTATCACGGTGGTGTTGGAGGTTCTTTGTCTCGAAGAAGACTGAAGATCTATTCGTAGGTAGATGTATTTTATAAATACCTAGTACCATAATTCTTTGAGATGTAATCGAATTTTGATTTCTTCACCTTGGAAATTCAGCAGCTGAAAATTTTGATCCAAAATTTTAAGTGTTATATTATGAATCTCGTCTGTAGTGATGGGTAGATAAATGAGAGGATTTGGACTTTCGTCGATAGCGTAACCAGGATCTTCTCTGATAGCAAATTCGTAGATTGTGTGCGAAGGTCTATATTTGTAGAAGGCTCCCGAAGTAATGTTGGAATCGATATGTATGGTTCGTAATTTTATAATGTTGACAGGCTGAACGGACATGTGAGTAAAATTTTTTGGTAGAATCTTAGGAGAGTATCCCAATATGTGTGTCAAACTATCGTTCAGAGTGAAATCAATATCAAAATCTTTACAAAAAAATTCACATTTCAATGTATTATTATTCGGTTTGAGGTAGAAGTAATCTTCAGGTTTTACCTTCGTCGTTGTCTTTGGTACGATTGCTTTCTGAATAAACTTTTCAATATCCTCAATTTCGTATGCTCCCGTTGGAATGTCAATGCTTTTTTCTTACCCTTTCCATCTACATAGTGAAACTTTGTACCTTCATCGATGTAGGGTATACTGTTGTACGAATGAAAACTTAGAAGAGCTAAGCCATATTCACTGTCACGCTGCAAGTGAAGCGGCGGTGATAGATCAATTGAGAGAATCGAAGAATGACTCTTCAAAGTCAGTATTGTATCACTTCGTTTCATCGACATGACTGATACAAAAGTACTTGTGACAGTATATTTTATTGACATAGAAATGCTAAACACAAGTGTCCACAATTTATTTATTTATTTATTTATTTATTTATTTATTTTACAACATCCAACAGATATCCAATTATAGGATGAGGAAAAAAAAACATAGGTTTTGTGTTGGGAATGGGAATTTTAAAGAACAAATAATCAAATAGCCTTAATAATAAAAATACTTAAGATATAATGACAGAGGAAAAGAAAATAGTCGTAGCTTAACAATTATTACTAAACAAATATCCTTTTGATTTGGGAAATATTACAACAGAATATATCAACATTGGCCTCAATTTTTTCATAGTTCTTAAACATTTGGTAAAATGGGGATGTTACAAGAATGTTTGTTCGTGGGATAGATGGTAAAAATGTAACACATGTTCTAGCCTCTACTCTAGGAACTCTAATCCTAATGTAATCAGTAAGTTTATTACAATTAATATCATTATGCAACAGCTTAAACAAGAAAATAACTGAGCAACATGAACGCCTAGAAACTAATTCATTCAGTTTAAATCTATTAAGGAGCAATTGATGTGGATATCCGATCCCAGGCCATACTCCGTCCAATGCAAAAACGGACGTCTTTAAAAATCGACGCTGGATCCTCTCAAGAGCAGAAACATGGAATTGATAAATCGGATTCCACACAATAGACGCATACTCAAGATTTGACCTTATAAAAGCTGTATACAATCTTCGAAACGTTGAGGCCTGCTGAAACTCACGCGAGTTACGCACAACGAATCCCAGTACCTTAGATGCATTTGATATGGTGTGTTCAATGTGATTAGTAAATGTCAACTTAGGGTCGAAAATAACGCCAAGATCTTTAATAACGTCAGGTCTTGCAAGTACAACATTATCCACGCTGTAATCACGGATAATTGGATGAAGTAAAGGATACAACATTACATTTTACCGGGTTCAGCGGAAGTTTATTTCTACAACACCATTCGTAAAGTGCGTCTAAGTTATTTTGGAGCTTATGAGCGTCATTAAGCGAGACAATTTCACTGAAGAGCTTTAGGTCGTCAGCATAAAGTAGACACTCAACGTCTAACACAGAAACAATATCGTTTATAAACAGATTAAAAAAAAAGCGGTCCCAAAACAGACCCCTGCGGTACTCCAGAGGACTGTAAAAATCTGCTCGACCTGTAGCCACGGTATTGTACATATTGATATCTGTTGGAAAGATATTAACTTACTAGATTAATTAACGTCTCGGAAAATCCAAAAGACGAAAGTTTTTTAATCAGAATACCGTGGTCCAGCCTGTCGAAGGCCTTTGAGAAGTCGGTGTATATGACATCCACTTGGCTTTGTCTATCAAGTCGCTCGCAGAGATATTGCGTAGTGCATACAAGATTGGTAATGGTCGATCTACCACGCATAAATCCATGTTGTTCATCAGAGATAATACGCAGTGTGTGACCACCTAGATACTCATGTAGAACCGTCTCGAATAGCTTGCTGAAATTGCAAATTATGGATACGGGCCGATAGTTATTAATATCACCATGGTCGCCCTTTTTAAAAACTGGACAAATTCTGGAAATCTTCCAAGGATCTGGATAATTTGATGATGACAATATCATATTAAAAATAATATTTAGGGGCTTAAGAAATATTGAAAGACAATCCTTAATAATAAACGCCGGAATGAAGTCAGGGCCCATTGTCATGTTTGCTTTTAATTTGTAAATTGCTCTTTTAATATCGTGCTCCGTTACAGACCGTAAGATGCATATCGCATATCCATCTGGCGTTGATACACCTATCTTCACGTCATGTGAGAGCGGTGGCTCATCACTACCCCGAAATGTTCGCGAAAAAGAGTCAGCAAAAGCATCCACAATTTCTTGCGGATGGGAAACAAGTTTGTTAAGATTTAGCGTAATGGGCATGGCAGAACCTTGATTCTTAAGATGTAGAAAAGACCAAAATCTGTTAGGCTCCTCTTCAATGTTAGCTTCTTCTTTATGTAAGTATTTGATACGTAATAGTTTAACTTCGACTTTAATTTCCGAACGTAGGTTGACATACTCTCGATAAAACTGCAAATTATTAGTTTTTTTATATTTGTATCTTGCTCTATTTTTACTTTTTAATTTATTTATAATAGCTCCGTTAAACCAAGGCGGATAGATAGTTGAAACCGGCCTTTTTAAAGGAATATGATTTCTAAATGAGATTAAAATCTTTTCAGTAAAAACCTCAACCATTAAATTTATGTCATGGTCGTATTCGTTTAAAAAAGCCCAATCAATAGAGACAACTCCGCGTATAAGTTATTAAAATTGGCCTTTTTAAAATTAAAATTACAATTAAGCCTAGCAGGATATACCTTACACTTATCTTTGCAAGTAGAAAGCTCGACTGATAGAGCAGGATGGTAGATGTCCTGCGGGAGCAAGGCAACAGCTTCGCTAACAGTACATGTTCTATTAAACAAAACCAAATCTAATAAGCGACCTTGAAAATTGGTAATATTGTTGAAATTTTTCAATTCTAAGAAATTACAGAGTCTCATCAATGAGTTAAAATTAGATGAAGGACACCATTTGTTACACCATTGAAAAACTCAGGTATATTGAAATCGCCGATAAACAACAGATCTGAACCATAAATACAGTATAACTCTGAGATGGCGTCAAATAGTGTCTCATAAACGTCATTTGTACAAGACGGCGGTATGTAACAAGTCAGGATATATAATACACGATAATTAATGTTAATTTTTACTAATAAGATATCAACTATTCTTATTTCACTAAATAGTGGTGAAAAGGACTCCAAGTTTATTCGTACTGCATTCATTTTATTATTGAGTGCAACAAGAACACCGCCGCCTCGCTTAGACCCAGTCGCCGCAAAATTACGGTCACTACGAAATACTCTAAATGTACCAGTGTCAACCAACTCACTGTCCAAAATGTCCGAATGTAGCCATGTCTCCGTAAAAATAAAACCATCGTGCTCATCTACCGTGTTCGATACCGCATCGAAAAGTTCCACAGTCTTTGTACCCAGTCCTCGTACATTTTGGTAGTACCATTTCAATCCACCAGTGTAGCTGCTGCGCGTGGTATCATCGGACATCCCGTTATCACTCTTATCAGCATCATTCACCGAAATTTGACCAGTTTCCGATGTCGCGGCTGTGTCGAAAGGCATTAGTTGCTAATCGGACTTCAAAATATTTGCCTTGAATTTCGCCAACGCGTCAATATACACACGACACCGAGGATCCCATACTGCATGGTCTGTACGCAGCTTGGCATTTTTAGTGGAATTAAAATTGGTACAATGAGTACATTTTAGAATTTGTGATTTACATTCTTTTATTGTGTGGTGCTTCGAGCATCTTGGACACACAGGATTTTCTTGAGTGCAATGTTTAGCCAAGTGGTGATAGCCGGAGCATTTGAAACAACGTCGCAGTTCGATTGCGTCATAAACAGTGCATCGTTCGTAGCCAATCAGTAGTTTTCCCGCGCTTAGGATACGATTGTATGAATGCATGTCAACCTGAAGTAGTGCCATGAAGATCTTAGAATTTTTACGTGTCGGCTGAACATTTATAACTTGACACGTACTATCCTCAGAAAATAAATGTTTGTTACCCTTCAATATGTAATCTAACAGCAGTTCAGTTTCAATGTTGTTAGTCAAGCCGACGATGCGAAGTCTAGGATTCAATGGGGTAAGTTCCTTGACCTTATATTTATCCCCTAATTTGTTGTCAAGTAGATTTCTAAACTTTACGGAATCTGCGTTACTATTACAACTTATCACTAGACCTCCTTTACGGGTGTCTCTTACATCAACTACATTGATATTTTCGTTGATAGGGTTGACATTTGATAAGATCTCGGACTTCATCGCAGCTAGGGATAGATCGGCTTCCTTGGAGTTAATCATAATTGATGTGTTACTATCAAGCACCGAGGCATATGAAGGCTTTGGGTTCAATTGGTCTTTAATATCCACGTTAACGGCGGCAAGAACATCATTTCTTAGGTTAGTGAACTTAGACTCAACATCTTGAGAGATTTTTGTGACACAGGCACTCAGTACATACACTGTTAATTTAGATTCGTTAATTTCGTTTAATTGAACACCAATACGCTTAACCGATTCAAAGACTTCAGTAATTTGTGATTTATCTATAACCTTACATTTCTGTTTACAGGAATCACACATGTAAAAGATGTTTTTACATTTCTCCAACAATGCATACTCATTCTCCTATAAGCCGGCACAAGAATAATGAAACCAGAGATTACACACACCCTCACAGCCTATAAAATTCTCTTTTTTACGAGTACGACACTTGGAACACGTATCCACCATTTTACTTGGTAAGTAACTAGTTTTCAAATATCAATTGTTTTGATCATAAGCTTGATATACATCATAATTATAAAATATCTTGACGCACTGCTGCATTCCAAAATAATCGGCCAATTCCTTTGGTGGCTTCAAATTTCCAAAACTATCGAAATATTGTACAGTGTTATCATCCATTTTGTAAGCTACCTTGTAATACCTTATTTAGTCATAAAATGCTGGAAATCGACATTTTAAACGAAGTTATGAGTAAAAAATTTTAAATAATCTTATTTTCCGATTTCAAGTTTTTGTTCAATTTCTGCATATTTATGTGTGGATTGGACTTATTATACCTTATTTAGTCTTAAATTGCTGATAGCAGACAATTTAGACGAAGTTATGAGTAAAAACTATTAAATAATCTTATTTTCCGATTTAAAGTATTTCTTCAATTTCTGCACTTTTATGTGTTTATTGGACATATTATACCTTATATAGTCATAGAATACTGAAAAGATACATTTTAGACGAATAAATTAGTGAAAGAATATTAAAAATCTTATTTTCGGATATTTGTTTTTTCAATTTCTGCACTTTTATGTGTGTTTTTGACATATTATACCTTATTTAGTAATAAAATGCTGATAAGAGACATTTTAGACGAAGTGATGAGGAAATAATATTAAATCATCTTATTTTCCGATTTGAAGTTTTTGTTCAATTTCTTCACTTTTATATGGAGATTGAATATACTATACCTTATTTGATCATTAAATGCTGAAATAAGTCATTTTAGACGAATTTATGAGCAGAACATATAAAATAATCTTATTTTCCAATTTAAAGTTTTTGTTCAATTTCTGCACTTTTATATGTGGATTGGAAATACCTTATTCAGTCATAAAATGCTGGAAAACGATATTTTAGACGAAGTTATAAGTAAAAAATATTAAATAATCTTATTTTCCGAGTTAAGGCTTTTGTTCAATTTCTACACTTTTATGTGTGGTTTGGACTTATTATACCTTATATAGTCATATAATGCTGAAAAGAGACATTTTAGACGAACAAATGTGTGATAGAATATTGAAAAATCTAATTTTCGGATATAATTTTTCTTTCAATTTCTGCACTTTTGTGTGTGGATTTGACATATTATACCTTATTTAGTCTTAAAATACTGAAAACAGACATTTTAAACGAAATTATGAGTGAAAAAGTATTGAATAATCTTATTTTCCGATTTAACGTTTTTGTTAAATTTCTGCACTCTTATGGGTGGACTGGACATATTATACCTTATTTAGTCATAAAATGCTGAAAAGCGACATTTTAGACGGAGTTATGCGCAAAAAATATAAAATAATCCTATATTCCGATTTAGAGTTTATCTTTTTCAATTTCTGCACTTTTATATGTGGATTGGACATATTATACCTTATTTAGTCATAAAATTCTGAAACGGGCAATTTTAGACGAAGTTATGAGTAAAAATATTAAATAGTCTTATTCTCCAATTTGAAGTTTTTTTCAATTTCTCAATTTTTTGTGTGGATTGGACATATTATATCTTATTTAGTGACAAAATGCTGAAAAGAGACATTTAAGATTAAGTTATGAGTAAACAAATATTAAATAATCTTATTTTCCGATATAAAGTTTTTGTTCAAATTCTGCACTTTAATGTGTGGATTGGTCATACTATACCTTATTAAGTTATAAAATGCTGAAAGAAACATTTTAGACGAGGTTATGAGTAAAAAATATGCAATAGTCTTATTTTCCGATTTAAAGTTTTTGCTCAATATCTGGTCTTTTATGGGTTCCAGCGAAAATTTTGATGGAACCGATCTCAGATGATTATTGAGATGGCAATTGAGCAAATTATATAAAGGTACTTACCCCAGAGGTAGAAGATGGTCAGCAACCACTCATTCAGCAAGGACGGGGGGTTCGGGGAAAGGAGAAAAGGAAGAATGCCCTCCTCGGCCCTAGCGTCTTGGCGGTCACTGTTGGCTCTAGGCACTTCAATTTAATATGCTCAATTTGTGAGATGAAAATAGATGAATTCGCGCACAGAAGGATTTAAGCACGTTTTCAACAGAAGATCGCGAGCCCGTGGTCGTTCGAAAAAATACAACGCGAGAAAAGCTGATGATTATTCTACGAAGAACAGAACAGAGTCAGTGAAATATGATTGCTCGTTTAAGCCAATATTCAGCTCTAAAAGGGGGCCAGAAGTCGAGACGAATTACTTGTGACGTTAGGCAGCCCAACTTTCACGACTTAACATGCCGCCCACCCTGAAGGATCCCTTCAGTGAAATCAATCGAAAGGAGTGAACAGACGAAAAAAGCTACCTATTGACTTGGAAAAGGACACAGTTTGACAACAGGTCGTCGAATTGTCCCAGAAGGAGTAGCAACATCAGCCACACGAGTCGTGGAGTCAGCTCCGGGGAAAACTGATGATATGCGGCCGATACTCCACTTCAGAGGAGGAAGACTATCATCTTGAACGATGACAACAGTGCCTGGAAGGATAGGGGTAGATGGCTGCAACCACCTGTGACGTTGTTGCAAGGTATGCAAGTATTCTTGACGCCAACGCTTCCAAAAGTCTTGCTGAAGTCGTTGGACTAGTTGCCACCAAGACAGGCGGCTCAGAGACACGGAACTGAGATCATGATCCGGAGTAGCGGTGAGGGAGCGGAAAACCAAGAAATGCCCTGGAGTGAGGGCCTCAAAGTCAGAAGGATCAGACGATGGAGGATACAGAGAACGAGAGTTGAGAATTGCCTCAATTTGAGTGCAGACGGTGAGAAACTCCTCATAAGTGAGCCTTTGCTCGCCAATAACGCGAGTGAGATGATGCTTTGCTGATTTTACTGCGGCTTCCCAAAGGCCGCCGAAGTGGGGACTAGATGGTGGTATAAATCGCCAGTCGGTGCCGGAAGAGGATGCCGCATCGCAAAGGCTCTGCTGATGTTGAGAAGTAGACAATGGGCGGCCAAGACCACGGAGATAGTTATGTGCCCCTACGAAATTGGTCCCGTTGTCCGAAAAGATAACTGAAGGATTAGGATTAGAGGTTAGCCGCTCAGGTGGAAGATTGCCCATTGGTTGAATTAGTTGACGGGGTTTGCAAGAGAAGCATCGGTTGCAATTACGCAAACGATTACGCACCACATTACGTCCATGCTGAAACCAGAACCGTTGACGAATGAGCGAATGAGTAGCCAGAGCACCAGCGTGCAGAAGGCGAAGATGAGCATCATCAATGATTAGATGAGTGAGATGATTAGTTTTTGGTAGAAGAACCGGATGTTTGTGTTTATATGGTAGTAAGGAGGCTAAAAGGCGACCTCCAACACGTAGAAGTCCATGCTCGTCACGAAACAGGCGGAGTTTCATGATAAGACGATGACGAGAAGAAGGTTTTGAAGTTCAGCTAGCTCCTCAGCGAAGTTGTTAGACTGGACTAAACGTATTAAACAGATTTCAGCCTCCTGAAGTTCAACAGAGGAGAGAAAACCTGACCGACGGGACGATGGATCACGAGCATTTAGTATGAATCGTCGACAAAAGGCAGTGACTCGCTTGAGTCGAAGACACGAGGAAAACCGGTCAATCATGGTGGGTTCATCGGAGATGGCAGCTAACATCAAAACAGAGATCGGTTTGGCTTCTTCGTCCACTTGATCAGTTTGAGAGGAATCAACAGAGGAGAGGGGCCATAACGATGAGTCGACAGATAACCAGGGGGGACCATGCCACCACAATGGGTGATGATGTATGTCTGCAGGCATCAATCCTCGAGAGGCACAATCAGCTGGGTTGTCCTCAGACACCACATGTCTCCAGCAATTAGAGGGTATGAGATCCTGTATTTCAGCGACCCGATTGCCAACAAATGTCTTCCACTTATGACTTTCGCCACGGATCCACGACAAGGCCACAGAAGAATCACGGAAGGCCATGCACTCAGCGCCGAGATGCTGTAACACACGAGTGGACAGGTGATGCATGAGTTTTGCGAGAAGAAGGGCACCGCATAGTTCCAAACGAGGCAGGGTCATAGCCTTGCAAGGTGCAATTTTGGATTTAGCTGCTAGAAGAGACACCTGGCAGTGACTAGACGGTGCCACAGTGCGAAGATAGACGACTGCAGCCTAGCCTGATTCAGAGGCATCACAAAAGCCGACCAACTGATGGGCAGAAGAAGAAACGTCAGGGATGAATCGTGGTATCTGAAGTTCTGACAAAGTGGAAACTTGAGACTGAAACCGCAACCATGAGGGCTGGGCCTCATTTGAGAGAGGTTGGTCCCATTCCAGATGAAGGAGACAGAGCTGACGAAAGAAGATTTTGGCGTAGAAGGTGACAGGAGTTAACCATCCCAAGGGGTCGAAGATTCTAGCCATCTGACTCAGCACAGTCCGCTTGGTGATTGCCGTTGAAGTCAAGCGTACAGAGTAGAAGAAGTGATCAGATGCAGGGTTCCATCCAAGTCCCAGAATCTTGAGACTTGGTTCAAGGTCAAGAAGAATGGGGTCAATAGAGGAGGATTCTCTACGATGATCAGAGGGAATACCGTCCAGCAGAGGAAGATGATTAGTAGCCCATTTGCGCAACTCAAACCCGCCCGCCATGAGCAGATCCTGAACTTGCTATCGCAGTTCAAGAGCTTCAGCTTCAGATGAACAGCCTGTCAAGATGTCATAGACATAAATTGCATCTAGCAAGACCTGCTTAGCATCAGGAAACTTGGGTCCGTCATCAGAAGCCAGCTGCCGGAGGGTCCTAAGAGCTAGGTAAGGAGCAGAAGAAACTCTATAAGTGACGGTGTTCAGACGATAATATTGGAGAGGTTCCTGTTTACTGAAACGCCAGACTATACGTTGATAATCCCTTTGCTCAGGGAGTATCAAGATCTGTCGATACATCTGCCTAATATCGGCAGTGAAGACAAAACGATATAGACGAAAGCGAAGAAGAAGAGTTGAAATGTCCGCTTGTAGCTTCGGGCCGGTGAACAGAAGATCGATCGAGATTTGCCATTAGAAGATGCGCAAGAGGCGTTGAAAATCACTCGAATTTTAGTAGGAGGATCATCTGGCCGATGTACGGGATGATGAGGGATATAATGTGGCTCATATCGCGGACAATCAGAAGATTCTGGAACCAATTCCATATGACCACTCTCGACATAATCTCGCATGAATTCATGATAAGCGACGCGAAGAGCAGGGTTATTGTCGAGACGATGCTCTAACCGAATAAACTGCCTAGTTGCCATATTGACAGAGGTACCCAATCGATGAGAAGACAAGGGTAAACCAACAGTGTATCTTCCATTGGAGTCACGGGTGACCTCAGCGTAATACAGCATCTCACACTCCTTCTTGGCAGGGGTCAACGGAAGCACGTCAGGCACCTTATCGACTTTTCCAAAACCGCCGAATGATGTTGATAAGTTCCTGGTCTGACCTCTGCGAGGGGCTCGAATTCATGAGTTGAAGGTCTTCAACAGTATGAGGTCTTATCTTGTCAGATAGAGAATTTTGGTGAGATGCACCAGTAGAGTTAGTTTTGACAGAGGAAGATTGGCAGGTGATCACTGAGAGAGGCGAGTCGGGTTGCGAAGACGATGGAGAACGCATCGCAGTAGAAGATGAGGGAGAAGTGTGCCCCCTTAAGCCCCGATGAACACTGGGAGGACGTCGAGCACGACCATTGACAGTGTCTGGTGAGAAGGAAACATGTTTAGTCTTCTTGCAATGGCGAGCATAGGCCCCATAAAGCACCCAACCCATGGTGGTAGACAATGCCCCTGGAAGCTCAGACGATGGACATAACGTGCCAGGAAGAATAAGATGAGGGAGCACATCCGAGCCAATCAACATCCCGATGACACGAGGAAGATAGAAGAGTGGATCAGCAAGGTTTAATTTCTGAAACTCAGGCCATCGGCCATTGAAAGCTTGGACTGGAAGGGGATCTATATGACTGTCAATAACGTAGGCTTTGATGACAAGATGCGGAGGATCCCCTTGGTGACAGAGACGGACGTATGCGTACCCTTGGATGCGAAAATGATCTGCGTTGCTTAAAGTTCGAAGTCGAATGCGCAGACGAAGCCTTGTGGCCCAAGCTCGGGTGATGAGGGTGTGTTGGCAGCCTGAATCGAGAAGAGTACGGCCGAAGACAACATTCCGCTGGTGATCAAGATGGACCCAAGCAGTAGGCATAAGGAAGTCAGAATTGCTACTCTTACGTAAGGCAGACCGCGTAGGTGGAAACAGATGGCAAGACGAGAACGAGAGAGAAGATGGGGGCAGATGGTTGCTAGTTGGAGTTAGCCAATCTCACGCTGACCATACTCGCAGTCAGGAGCTTCGAGTAGTTCGGCCTCTTACTGAACCACCCCGGGAGGTGGAAGCACGGACTGGCTGTTCTGATGAAACAGAAGATTGAGAAATATGCTGATCCGCTGATTTCTCCTCCATTTGGGCAACGGGAGGGACCATAGAAGCAGTAGATGCCAGATGGAGAATAGTGTGGTGATGTTCTCCGCACGTGTGGCAGCACTGACCGGAACCGCACTCAGCAGTGGCGTGGAATGCCGACATGCAGTTTCTGCATAATCGCCTCTCAGTCACGAACGCTCTTCGCTGATGAATGGTCATGGATTTGAATCCACGACACTGACGAATGGAGTGATTCGCCGAACAAAACACACACTCTGACGAAGGACTAGAAGATGGGGGGACGCGCGCACCAGTATAGACGGGACGGCGAGAGGCCGGACCAGCAGAGGAAAGCACAGACGATGAGTGATCAGACGATAAGTGAACAGAAGATGAGCCCGCTGGTGATTGAGTTCTGGACAGTCTCTTCGGCGAAGGCACACAGGACGAGATGCTAGGAGTGCTTTCTAATACCCGTAATTGTCGAGTAGTGAACTCGAGCAATTGGGCTAGATTCGGAAAGTCATTTGCGGATAACTGCCCTTCGAACAACTGACGAGATGGCACATCGAGATTGCGCAAAGTTAAGGAAAACAGAAGATAATCTGCCAGATCGGGTATGGGCAATGCCTTGAGGGCATTGATGGCATTCTAATGCGTGGTGGCGAACTGTTTTAACTGGGATAAAGAAGAAACAGACGCAGGCCGCGAATCCAATATCTGGTTGACATAAAGATCAGCCAGCCGACGAGGGTTCTGATACCGATCGTAGAGGGCTTTGTAAGCGAGAGGGTAATTGACCGAATTCAACTCGAAGCCGGAGATCAAAAAAGCCGCCTCACCTGAAAGAGCAGACGAGAACAGATGAAATTTTTGGACCGGCGCCAGAGAATTGCTCTGATGTACAAGGGCATCGAACAGCGCGATGAAGCCGGGCCATTCCTCAACCTTGCCATGAAAACGTGGTAGCTCGACCCGAGGAATAGGAAGATCAGTAGAGGAAGACGAAGACGAAGACTTCGCGACCGAAGAAACGCGGTCAGATGACTGTGGATGGCGCGGATTTGCAGGCAAATTTCAAAAAATGCTGCGAATTTTGAAGGTGATGCGTCCCGCTCTGGCTCCTCCAACTGAGAGTTGAGCTTAACGATCAACGCATCAGTCTCCTTGAAGTCCTTCTCCACCTTAGACAATTCGGCTAAGTACATATTAGCCACATCTACTTCAGTGGTCAGACCTTTAATTAATTTAAACAAAGTCGAGGCCGCGGCGAAAGCATTCTCACGATTGACGATGCATTCGGAGATCGATGTTTTCAATTTATCAATTGATGGTGGCATTTTCGAACGACCCCGGTAGCTACGCAGGAAAATTTTTGAACAGACGATGAAATTTGTTATAAACAGATAGTAAAAATGTCAAAATCGTATTGAAAGTAAGTATTGAAAAATAATAAACAGATGAAAAAAAAAAGAAAACAAATATTTATTTATTGAATCTAAATAACAAATTAGTTAATGGATGAAGATGATGGATTTCAAGATTTGAAGATCTAAAGGTCCCTGGTTTCGGCACAAATGAAGGGTTCCAGCGGAAATTTTGATGGAACCGATCTCAGATGATTATTGAGATGGCAATTGAGCAAATTATATAAAGGTACTTACCACAGAGGTAGAAGATGGTCAGCAACCACTCATTCAGCAAGGACGGGGGGTTCGTGAAAAGGGGAAAAGGAAGAATGCCCTCCTCGGCCCTAGTGTCTTGGCGGTCACTGTTGGCTCTAGGCACTTCAATTTAATTTGCTCAATTTTTGAGATGAAAATAGATGAATTCGCGCACAGAAGGATTTAAACACGTTTTCAACAGAAGATCGCGAGCTCGTGGTCGTTCGAAAAAATACAACGCGAGAAAAGCAGATGCGTATTCTACGAAGAACAGAACAGAGTCAGTGAAATATGATTGCTCGTTGAAGCCAATAGTCCGCTCTAAGAGGGGGCCAGAAGTCGAGACGAATTACTTGTGACGTTAGGCAGCCCAACTTTCACGACTTAACATGTGGATTGGACAAATTATACCTTATTTAGTCATACAATCCTGAAAACAGAAATTTTAGAAGAAGTTATGAGCAAAAAATATTGAATATAATTATTTTCCGATTTAAAGTTTTTCTTTTTCAATTACTGCACTTTTATGTGTGGATTGGACATATACCTTATTTAGTCATAATGTGCTGAAAAGAGGCATTTTAGACAAATTTATATGTAAAAAAAAAAATATTATTTTCCGACTTAAATATAATGTTCAATTTCTACAATTTTATGTGTGGATTTCCGATTTAAAGTAATTTTTTTTCAATTTCTGCCTTTTTATGTGTGGGTTGGACATATTATAGCTCACTTAGTCATAAAACGCTAAAATGTGACATTTTAGAAGAAGTTATGAGTAAAAAATAATAAATAATCTTATTTTCCGATTTGAAGTTTTTGTTCAATTTCTGCACTTTTATGTGTGGATGAGACATATTATACCTTAATTATTCATAATTTGCTGAGAAGAGACATTTGAGATAAAGTTATGTGTAAAAAAATATTTAATAATTTTATTTTCCGATTTAAATTTTTTGCTCAATTTCTGCACTTTTATATATGGATTGGACATATTATACCTTATTTAGTCATAAAATGCTGAAAAGGGCCAATTTAGACGAGGTTATGAGTAAAAAATCATAAATAATCTTATTTTCCGATTTGAGGTTTTCAATTTCTGCACTTCTATGTGTGGATGGGACATATTATATCTTATTTGGTCTTAAAATGCTGGAAACAGACATTTTAGACGGAGTTGTGTGTAAAAAATATTAAATAGTCTAATATTACGAATTAAAGTTTTTGTTCAATTTCTGCACTTTATGTGTGGGATTGGACATATTATACCTAATTTAGTCATAAAATGCTGAAAACAGATATTTTAGACAAATATGAGTAAATAATATTATATAATCTTATTTTCCGATTTAAATCTTTTGTTCAATTTCTGCACTTTTATGTGTGGATCGGACATACTATACATAATTTAGTCATAAAATCCTGAAAACAGACATTTTCGACGAAGTTATGAGCAAAAAATATTAAATATAATTATTTTCCGACCCAAAGATTTTCTTTTTCAAATTCTGCACATTTATGTGTGGACTGGCCATATTATAACTTATTTCGTCATTAAAGCTGAAAAGTGACATTTTAGACGAATTAATGTGTAGAAAAATATTAAATAATATTATATTCCGATTTGAAGTTTTTGTTAAATCTCTACACTTTTATGTGTGGATTGGACATATTATACCTTATTTAGTCATAAAATACTGAAAACAGGCATTTTATACCAAGCTATGCGCTAAAAATAATAAATAATCTTATTTTCCGATACAAAGTTTATCTTTTTCAATTTCTGCACTTTTATATGTGGATTGGACATATTATAACTTATTTAGTCATAAAATGCTGAAAAGCGACATTTTAGACGAAGTCATGAGCAAAACAATATTAAATAATATTATTTTCCGATTTAAAGTTTTTTTTCAATTTCTGCTTTCTTATGTGTGGAATGGACATTTTATACCTTATTTAGTAATAAAATGCTGAAAAGCGACATTTTAGACGAAGTTATGCGCAAAAAATATTAAATAATCCTATATTCCTATTTAAAGTTTTTCTTTTTCAATTTCTTCACATTTATATGTGGATTGAACATATTATACCTTATTTAGTCATAAATTGCTGAAAAAGGCCATTTTAGACGAGGTTATGAGTAAAAAAAATCTTAAATAATCTTATTTTCCGATTTAAGGTTTTTGTTCCATCTCTGCACTTCAATGTGTGGATTGGACATAATAAACTTTATTTGGTCTTAAAATGCTGAAAACAAACATTTCAGACGGAGTTATGTGTAAAAAGAATATTGAATAGTCTTATTCTCCGAAAGTCCGAATTAAAGTTTTTGTTCAATTTCTGCACTTTTATGTAAGGATTGGACATATTATAACTAATTTAGTCATAAAATGCTGAAAGCAGACATTTTAGTTAGTTATGCACAAAAAATATTGAATAATCTTATTTTCCGATTTATAGTTTATCTTTTTCAATGTCTGCACTTTTATATGAGGATTGGATATATTATACCTTATTTAATGCTGAATAGAGTCATTTTAGACGATGTTATGAGTAAAAAAATATTAATCTTATTTTCCGATTTAAAGTGTTTTTTCAAATTCTGCTTTTCTATGTGTGAGTTGGACATATTATTCCTTATTTAGCCATAAAATGCTAAAAAGATACATTTTAGGCGAAGTTATGAGTAAAACAAAAATAATCTTAAATTCCGATGTGTGGATTGGACATATTATACCTTATTTAGTTATAAAATGCTGAAAAGAGACATTCAAGATGATGTTATGTGTTAACAAATATTAGATAATCTTATTTTCCGATATAAAGTTTCTGTTCAATCTCTGCACTTTAAGGTGTGGATTGGTCATACTATACCTTATTTAGTTATAAAATGCTGAAAAGAGACATTTTAAACGAAGTTATGAGCAAAAAGTATTAAATATAGTTATTTTACGATTTAAAGTTTTTCTTTTTCAATTTCTGCACTTTTATGTGTGGATTGGACATATTATAACTTATTTAGTCATAAAATGCTGGAAAGAGACATTTTAGACGAATTAATGACCAAAAAAGATTAAATCATCTTATTCTCCGATTTAGTTTTTCTTTTTTCAAGTTCTGTACTTAAATGTGCGGATTTGACATATTATACCTTAATTAGTCATAAAATGCTGAAAAGATACATTTGAGATGAAGTTATGATTAAAAAATATTAAATAATCTTATTTTCCGATTTAAAGTGTTTGTTCCTTTACTGCACTTTTATGTGTGGATTGGACATATTATACTTTATTTAGTCATAAAGAGCCTTGTTTAGCCATAAAGTGCAGAAAAAGACATTTGAGACGAAGTTATGCGCAAAAAATATTAAATAATCTTATTTTCCGATATAGAGTTTCTGTTCAATATCTGCACTTTAATGTGTGGATTTGACATACTATACCTTATTTAGTCATAAAATGCTGAAAAACGACATTTCAGACGAAGTTATGAGTAAAAAATTATTAAATAATCTTTTTTCCGATTTAAAGTTTTGGTTAAATTTCTGCACTTTTCTGTGTGGATTGGACATATTATACCTTATTTAGTCATAGAATACTGCGAACAGACATTTTAGACGAAGTTATGAGCAAAAAGTGTTAAATATAATTATTTTACGATTTAAAGTTTTTCTTTTTTCAAGTTCTGTACTTAAATGTGCGGATTTGACATATTATACTTTATTTAGTCATCAAATGCTGAAAAGATACATTTTAGACGAAGTTATGATTAAAAAATATTAAATAATCTTATTTTCCGATTTAAAGTTTTTGTTCCTTTACTGCACTTTTATGTGTGGATTGGACATATTATCCTTTATTTAGTCATAAAGACCCTTATTTAGCCATAAAATGCTGAAAAAGACATTTTAGACGAAGTTATGCGCAAGAAATATTAAATAATCTTATTTTCCGATTTAAAGTTTTGGTTAAATTTCTGCACTTCTATGTGTGGATTGGACATATTATACCTTATTTAGTCATAAAATGCGGAAAACAGACATTTTAGACGAAGTTATGAGCAAAAGATATTAAATAAACTTTTTTTCCGATTTAAAGTTTTTGTTACTTTTGTGCACTTTTATGTGTGGATTGGAGAGATTTTACCTTATTTAGTCATAAAATGCTGAAAAGAGACATTTTAGATGAAGTTATGAGCAAAAAAGATTAAATCATCTTATTTTCTGGTTTGAAGTTTTTGTTCAATTTCTGCACGTTTATGAGGTGATTGGATATATTATACCTTATTTAGTCAGTAAAAACCGGAAATAAGTTATTTTAGACGAAGTTATGAGCAGAACATAATAAATAATCTTCTTTTCCAATTTAAAGTTTTGGTCAATTTCTGCACTTTTATATGTGGATTGGACATATTATACCTAAGTTAGTGATAAAATGCTGAAAACAGACATTTAAGACGAAGTTATGAGCAAAAGATATTGAATGAACTTAGTTTCCGAATGAAGTTTTTCTTTTGAAATTTCTGCACTTTTAGATGTGGACTGGATATATTATACCATATTTAGTCATAAAATGCTGAATAGAGTCATTGTAGACGAAGTTATGAGTAAAATACATTAAATAATCTTATTTTCCGATTTAAAGTGTGTTTTCAATTTTTGCTTTTCTATGTATGGATTGAACATACTATTCCTTATTTAATCATAAAATGCTGAGAAGAGACATTTTAGGCGAAGTTATGAGTAAAACAAAAATAATCTTAAATTCCGATTTAAAGTTTCTGCTCAAATTCTGCACTTTAATGTGTGGATTGGACATACTATACCTTATTTAGTCATAAAATGCTGAAAAGCGACATTTTAGACGTAGTTATGAGTAAAAAATATTAAATAATCTTATTTTCCCATTTTATTTCTTTTTTCAATTTCTGCAATTTTATGTGTGGATTGGACATATTATACCTTCATTAGTCACAGAATGCTGGAAAGAGACATTTAAGATGAAGCTATGTGTAAACAGATAGTAAATAATCTTATTTTCCGATATAAAGTTTTTGTTCAATTTCTGCACATTATTTAGTCATAAAATGCTAAAAAGAGACATCTTAGACGAATTTATGTGTAAAAAAATATTAAATAATATTATTCTCCGACTTAAGTAAAATGTTCAATTTCTGCAATTTTATATGTGGGTTGGACATATTATACTTTATTTAGTCATAAATAGCCTTTTTTTTTATTTAAACGAAAATAACCCCGCATCAACTACTGTGAGTTATTAGCAGGGGACAAAAAATACAGTTATATTTTACAATACATGTTAATGTCTTTTAGGAAATTCAATACTTTATGTTGATCGTGGTTGAGTATTGTTTTGATATTATCACAGAGGTCGTTGGATTTTCTTTCTTTATTGTAGAGTGAGCATTCCACTAGAAGGTGCTTGATAGTGAGTTGTGTATTGCAGTTGTTGCAAAGAGGAGTTGAGGTTTTCTTTAAGATGTGGAGGTGAGTGAGGCGTGAATGTCCTAGTCGGAGGCGATTGATGATGACTTGATCTCTTTTTTTTGTTGGAAGGGGTAGATATTCATTGACTGTTGGTTTGGTTTCTTTCAATTTTGATGTTGTTGTGTTCCAATTTGATTGCCAGAGATTAGTTATATAACTTATTTTTAGTGGTATATGATCTGACGATGGAAATTTGTTCTGTTGAGGAGTGTCCATGTTTGAAGTTGCTTTTCTGGCTAAAGTATCAACTTCCTCATTTCCATTGATCCCTATGTGGGAAGGAGCCCATAGAAATATTATATTTTTTTCTAAGATTTGTAGTTGGTAGAGCACATCCTTAATCTTCAGAAGAATGGGATGTTGAGGGTATAACTGATTTAATCCGTCAATTACACTCAGTGAGTCGCTGATTATAATAAATTTATTTCTGGGATGTTCTATGCACATTTTTAGAGCTTCTAAGATAGCTGTAGTTTCACCGGTGAAGATGCTGCTTCTTTGGGGTAGGCGTATGGAGTGGTTGTGGCTGCCACATATATAAGCCGCTGCATGTCCTTGTGTGGTTTTCGATGCATCGGTGTAAATTCGGCTGAAGTTAGGGTATTTAGAAACGGTTTCCAGGAAGGCGGTTTGAATGAGGAGTGGGTTTGAAAATTTCTTCGGATAAATTGATAAGGATTTATCGATTTTCGGTATATGGATTTGCCAAGGGGGGTAGAATGATGTATTAATTATTGAAGATTTAAATTGATCAATGTCGAAACCAATGCGTTTAAGTCTTTCTCGAAATGGGATGTGTTTTATCGATTTTTGTTCATAGAAATCTTGACGTACCACACTCATTTTAAAAATGGTTGAAAACATGAAATTACGTTCACTTGAAGAAATTCTAGCAGCGTAGTTCAGAGCTAGTTTTGGTATCGTAAACGTAATGGAGGTTCGCAAGTCGCTACTTGCATACGGGTGACAGGAGTCGTTCGAAAAGCGCCGAGGGCAAGTCTTAAAGCTGAAGATTGAATGGTGTCTAGTTTTTTCAACAAAGTTTTATTTGCAGTGTTGTAGGAAATGCAACCGTAGTCTAATTTGCTTCTTATTAGTGTTCTGTAGAGGTTGAGAATGTGTGATGTATCAGCACCCCATTTAGGGTTCGATAGCATTCTGAGAATGATCATTTGTCTTTGACAAGATCGTAATAGATTATCAATATGTATTTTCCATTTGAGAGCAGGGTCAAAGGTCAGACCGAGAAAATGTATTGCTTCTACTTTTTTTGAGATAAATCCGTTTAGCGTCAAATTAGTATGTTCATTATTTTTCCTTTTACTAAAAACCATATAACGAGTTTTCTCCGCTGAAAACAGGAATCCAGTTTTGGATGTCCAATGTTCTATTTCATGGATGAAGTTTTGTAATATTTGGCTGGCTAGGAGAGTATTCTTGCTTTTTGTGTAAATAACTAAATCGTCGGCATATAAGTTAGCTTGTACAGGGGATCTCATTTTATTCAGAATACTGTTTATGGCTATTAGGAATAGGGTAGGACTTAAAATAGATCCTTGGGGGTGCCATTTTGTAAACTTTTAGAGGTGGAGATGCTGTTGTTTATTCTAACCTGAATGGTTCGGTGTTTCAAAAAGTTGCTAATGAATGCTAGCATGTGTCCTTGGATATTCCAAGTTTGAAGGGTTCTGAGTATATGATATTTCCACGTGTTATCGAATGCTTTATTGATGTCAAAGAAAACAGCAATTAGTTTTTGATCAAGCAAGAAAGCCTCATGTATTTCCGATTCCAATGTTACTAGGTTGTCTGTAGTTGATCGGCCTTTACGAAAACCACTTTGAAACGGGGACAGGAGACTCTCATTTTCCATATGCCAAGACAATCTATAGTTTAGGACTTTCTCCAATAATTTGCATAAGCAAGATGTTAGTGAGATGGGACGATATGATGTGGGTTCATCTTTTGGTTTATTTGGCTTCAAGATTGGAACTATTATTGCTTTAGACCAGAGTTCAGGAAAGTTATGATTTAGGAATATATTGTTGTATAAATCTAATAAGATCAATTTTGCTTTGTATGGGAGTTTTTTTATGAATATTGGGAGTATATCGTCTGGTCCAGGGGCAATTTTTCAAGTTGGAAAGGCAGGATTCCAGTTCTTGCATAGTTATTGAATCATTTAAATAACAATCCGATTCCTGTATGAAAATACCTGACGCTTCTCTATCTCTTTTGAATTTTACGAACGTAGGGTCAAGGTTTTCATCGCTCGAGTTGTATTGATACATATCTGCGAGAACTTCAGCAATATCTTTTTTGTTTGACACGAGTTTATTTTCGTGTGAAAGTGTATTTATATTACGGAAAGTGCTTAAGCCCTTTAATCTACGTATTTTGTTCCAAATAATCTCAGTTGGAGTAGATTGGTTTATGGTGGAGATGTAATCCATCCAAGAGCTCCTTTTACTTTTTTTATGATATATCGCGTTTTAGCACGGAGTTTTTTTAAACTCTAGTAGGTTCTCTTGCGTATTATGTCGTTTTAGGACGCTTAGGGCGTGGTTACTAGCGGCTCTCGCTATTTGTATTTCGTTGTTCCACCAGGGTACTGGGGGGCGCCGACAAGTCTTTGTTTTTCCAATTGCATCTGATGCGGCTGTTATTATTATATTGTTAAAGGCTGTAATAGAGTCGTTTATATTCTTGAAAGCAGCAAAGTTTTGGACTTGATTTTCTACAGAGTGTTGGAATTTTTCACTGTCATGCGGGTCACTAATAATTTTCCAGTGTAAGGAGGGTGCGATTGAGGGACTGCATAATGATAGATCAATGGCAGAGAACGTACCATTGAAGGAGTTAAATCTTGTAGGCTTTCCCGTGTTCATTAGAATAAGATTTGTATTATTTATCATATTTAGTAGAAGGTTACCATATTTATCTGTTCTCGAACTGCCCCAAGATACGTTGTGGCAGTTCATGTCTCCTATGATTATTTTAGGGTTTGGTATTTGGTTTATTAAATCATCTAATTCCTGGATGTCTAATTCAGAGGGGTGGGGTAAGTAGATATTGCAGATATTAATTTTTTTAACAATAAGTGATTGATACTGCGACAGCTTCCAAGTTGGTATTTATGGCGATTTGTTTGGATTCAACGTCTTTCCGCACGAAAATAGCGACGCCTCCACTCGAATGTTGAGCGACTCTATTTTTGAGAAAACTAGAGTAATCTTTATGGTTCACTGTTTCTTCCGCCTTGAAGTGGGTTTCTTGCAGGCATAAAGTTATTGGCGACAATTTGTTCAAAAGTAACTTCAGTGATTCGATGTGAGTGTAGTAGCCGTTAAGATTCCATTGAACGATCAACGAATCAGCCATTTCAAATATCTAACTGAGAAAGTGGTTCGCCGTCGGTTTCTTCGGTTGAAGATAGGACTGAAAGAGACAGTTTCTTCTTGTCTTGTTATATTGTTTCTCAACGTCTTGTTCTCTATATAGGAGTAAATAAAGTTTAATATTTCTGTAAGTTCTACTGTTTTGTCGGTGTAGTTCTGGCATATTATTTCTGGATTTTTTGCGTGTATGGTGTTTTCTAAGAAATCACATATTTCGGTGAAATTTAGTATAAAAGGGGGTGCTTTATTTTCTATTTTATCTTTTATGGAATTTAGAGTGAGAGATATGGTTTCTGCGGACGTCTTTGGCTTTTTTTGTCTGTGTTTATTTGTTTTCGGGGTGATAAAAGGGGGATCGTTTGAATCTACTCTAATTTCTGGTGAGGTTGAGATTTGCCGCTTGGCCGTAGTATTGGATGGAACAGTTTGTGATAAAAGTGAAGAAATTTGGGCGGTTTTAGAATTGGATTGATTTTTTGGAGTAGGACTAGGAACTGGATATGATTCGTTGGATGGACTTACTTGACAGATGGTGTCTTCTGCAATGTTAGGGGCTTGTGTGATTTGCGTTACAGGTGTGGCATCATGTGGGTCCATATCAGTTTCGGGTGCTTGTGCATTAGATGTAACAGAATTTACCTTGCAGTCTGATTCTCGGTGTCCTATGGTTTTACAATAGGAGCAGTTGAAGCTGTCTATGTAGAGGAAGAGACGATATAATGTGTCTTCATGTGTAACTGTTAAGGAATCTGCGATACTTGCATTTACTAGTGGTTTTATATATACTTGTCTACGAAAACTCATCACGTGACTATATTCTGATTCTGGCATACCGACTCTTAGATAGGTTATGTTTGAAACTGCAATCAAGCCCATACGTTTTAGCTCTTCTTCAATTTTAGTATTTGGGATGGTGGGACAAATATTGGATATAACCAACCTTTGTGCTGGGGTTATTAGTCTTCTAACTTCCATTTGCGTTCCATTGATATTGATGGCATTTGTAGTGTGTAAGAGTTCATCTACTATTTTTTTCGAAGATAGGTAGATGCATATTCTGCTGTTGGAAATTTTGGATGCATATAGTACATTTTTTTGTTGTACTAAGTTGCCGATTGCTATAATGTAATAATGAATTTTTGCTCCATCTAATGATGAAAGAACAATAGCTTGATCTCTTGTTGGTGTTTTCGGAGTATTTGCGATGTTTGAGTAACATTTGGTGGAGGTATTTTGAGGTGGATTGATTATCTCATTTGGATTTTGTGCTGACATTTTCCCATTCCGTTTGAAATTTAGTTCGAACCTTGACCTGCTGCCGTTAGAATTTCGGCGATATGGTCAAGGCCGAATCTCTTCTCTGGTTTCCGTTGTTGTTTATAAATGAAAATATATCACACACTTTTATTGTTTGTTTAGTTTTTCGATTCAGTACATGTACTGGGCAATTTAAATGTGAAACGGTTATAAAGGCACTATTTTTATACTGATTATTTTCGCGTAAAAACACTTTGTTTACTTGGTAATCTGACGTACATGGTGATTCGACCAGGGTCAGGACCAGATCCATAAAGAGCCTTATTTAGTCATAAAGTGCCGAAAAAGAAATTTTAGACGAAGTTATGCGCAAAAAATATTAAATAATCTTATTTTCCGATTTAAAGTTTTTCTTTTTCAATTTCTGCACTTTTATATGTGGATTGGACATTTTATACCTTATTTATTCATAAAATGCTGAAATGGGACATCTTAGACGAAGTTATATTTTGTTCAATTTCAGCACTTTTATGTGCCTTATTTAGTTATAAAATGCTGAAAAGAGACATTCAAGATGAAGTTATGTGTAAAAAAATATTAAATAATCTTATTTTTCGAAATAAAGCTTCTGTTCAATCTCTGCACTTTATTGTGTGGATTGGTAATACTATAACTTATCTAGTTATAAAATGCTGAAAAGAATCACTTTAGACGAGGTTATGAGTAAAAAAAATATTAAATAATCTTATTTTCCGATTTAAACTTTCTCTTTTTCAATTTCTTCACTTTTATATGTGGATTGGACATTTTATACCTTATTTAGTAATAGAATGCAGAAATGAGACATTTTAGACGAAGCTATGAGTAAAAAATATTAAATAATCTTATTTTCCGATTTGATTTTTTTTTCAATCTCTTCATTTTTATGTGCGGATTGGACATATTATACCTTATTTAGTCATAAAATGCTGAAAAGAGACATCTTAGACGAATTTATGTGTAAAAAAATATTAAATTATATTATTCTCCGACTTAAGCATAATATCCAATTTCTGCAATTTTATATGTGGATTGGACATATTATACTTTATTAAGTCATAAAGAGCCTTATTCAGTCATAAAGTGCTGAAAAAAGACATTTTAGACGAAGTTATGAGTAAGAAAATATTAAATAATCTTATTCTCCGATCTTAAGCTTTTGTTGAATTTCTGCACTTTTATGTGTGGATATGAGCAGAAAATATTAAATAAACTTATTTTCCGATTGAAAGTTATTCTTTTTGAACTTCTGCACTTTTATATGTGGACTGGATATATTATACCTTAGTTAGTCATAAAATGCTGAAAAGAGACATTTAAGACGAAGCTATTATTATTTTATGACTAATTAAGGTATAATATGTCCAATCCACACATAAAAGTGCAGAAATTGAACAGAAACTTTAAATCGGAAAATAGATTACATAATATTTTTTTACTCATAATTACGTCTAAAATGTTTCTTTTCTGCATTTAATGACTAATTAAGGTATAATATATCCAATTCCAACATAAAAGTGAAAAATCGAACAAAACTTTTAATTCGGAAAGTAAGATTATTTTATATTTTTTACTCATAACTTCATCTAAAATAACGCTTTTCAGCATTTTATGACTAAATAAGGTATAATATGTCCAATGCACACATAATAAAGCTGAAATTTAAACAAACTTTAAATTGGAAAATTAGATTATTATATAGTATATTATAGTATGTCCAATCCACACATAAAAGTGCAGAAATTGAACAAAAGCTTTAAATCGGAAAATAAGATTATTTTATAAATTTTACCCATAACTTCATCTGAAATTATAGCATTTTATGACTGAATGAGGTAGAGTATGTCCAATCCACACAAAAAGTCCAGAAAATGAACAAAAACTTTAAATCGGAAAGTAAGATTATCTAATATTTCTTACTCATAACTTCCTCTAAAATGTCTTTTTTCAGCATTTTATGACTAAATTAGGTAAAGCATGTCCAATCCATACATAAAAGTGCAGAAATTGAACAAAAGATTTAAATCGGAAAATAAGATTATATATTATTTACTCATAACTTCGTCTAAAATATCTGTTTTCAGCAATTATAGACTAAATAAGGTATAATAGGTCCAATCCACACATAAAGTGCACAAATTGAATAAAAACTTTAAATCGGAAAGTAAGATTATTTAATATTTCTTACTCATACCTTCGTCTAAAATAACGCTTTTCAGCATTTTATGACTAAATAAGGTATAATATGTCTAATCCACAAATGAACAAACTGAAATTGGAAAGAAAACTTTAACTCGGAAAATAAGACTATTTTTTATATTCTTTACACATAAATTCGTCTAAAATGTCTCTTTTAAGCATTTTATGACCAAATAAGTTATATTCTACCATTCCACCCATCAAAGTGCAGAAATTTAACAATAAATTTAAATAGGAAAATAAGATTATTTAATATCTTTTCACTCGTAATTTCGTCTAAAATGTGTGTTTTCAGTAATTTAAGACTAAATAAGTTATAGTTTGTCCATTCCACCCATAAAAGTGCAGAGATTTAACAAAAACTTTAAATCGGAAAATAAGACTATTTAATATTTTTTTACTCATATTTTTGTCTAAAATGTCTGTTTTTAGTAATTTAAGACTAAATTAGGTATAGTATGACCAATCCACACATAAATGTGCAGAAATTGAACAAAAACTTTAAATCGGAAAATAAGATTACATAATATTTTTTTACTCATAACTTCGTCTAAAATGTCCCTTTTCAGCATTTTATGACTAAATAAGGTATAATATGTCCAATGCACACATAATAAAGCTGAAATTTAAACAAACTTTAAATTGGAAAATTAGATTATTATATAGTATATTATAGTATGTCCAATCCACACATAAAAGTGCAGAAATTGAACAAAAGCTTTAAATCGGAAAATAAGATTATTTTATAAATTTTACCCATAACTTCATCTGAAATTATAGCATTTTATGACTGAATGAGGTAGAGTATGTCCAATCCACACAAAAAGTCCAGAAAATGAACAAAAACTTTAAATCGGAAAGTAAGATTATCTAATATTTCTTACTCATAACTTCCTCTAAAATGTCTTTTTTCAGCATTTTATGACTAAATTAGGTAAAGCATGTCCAATCCATACATAAAAGTGCAGAAATTGAACAAAAGATTTAAATCGGAAAATAAGATTATATATTATTTACTCATAACTTCGTCTAAAATATCTGTTTTCAGCAATTATAGACTAAATAAGGTATAATAGGTCCAATCCACACATAAAGTGCACAAATTGAACAAAAACTTTAAATCGGAAAGTAAGATTATTTAATATTTCTTACTCATACCTTCGTCTAAAATAACGCTTTTCAGCATTTTATGACTAAATAAGGTATAATATGTCTAATCCACACATGAACAAACTGAAATTGGAAAGAAAACTTTAACTCGGAAAATAAGACTATTTTTTATATTCTTTACACATAAATTCGTCTAAAATGTCTCTTTTAAGCATGTTATGACCAAATAAGTTATATTCCACCATTCCACCCATCAAAGTGCAGAAATTTAACAATAAATTTAAATAGGAAAATAAGATTATTTAATATCTTTTCACTCATAATTTCGTCTAAAATGTGTGTTTTCAGTAATTTAAGACTAAATAAGTTATAGTTTGTCCATTCCACCCATAAAAGTGCAGAGATTTAACAAAAACTTTAAATCGGAAAATAAGACTATTTAATATTTTTTTACTCATATTTTTGTCTAAAATGTCTGTTTTTAGTAATTTAAGACTAAATTAGGTATAGTATGACCAATCCACACATAAATGTGCAGAAATTGAACAAAAACTTTAAATCGGAAAATAAGATTACATAATATTTTTTTACTCATAACTTCGTCTAAAATGTCTCTTTTCAGCATTTTATGACTAAATAAGTTATAATATGTCCAATCCACACATAAAAGTGCAAAGATCGAGCAAAAACTTTAAATCGGAACGTAAGATTATTTAATATTTTTTACTCATAACTTCTTCTAAATTAACGCTTTTCAGCATTTTATGACTAAATAAGGCATAGAATGTTTAATCCACACATAAAAAAGCTGAAATTGAAAAGAAATTTAAATCGGAAAATTAGATTCTTTAATATTTTTTACACATAACTTCGTCTAAAATGTCTATTTTCAGCGTTTTATGACTAAATTAGGTATAGTATGTCCAATCCATACATAAAAGTGCAGAAATTGAACAAAAGATTTAAATCGGAAAATAAGATTACATAATATTTTTTTACTCATAACTTCGTCTAAAATGTCTCTTTTAAGCATTTTATGACTAAATAAGTTATAGTATGTCCATTCCACCCATAAATGTGCAGAAATTTAAAAAAAACTTTAAATCGGAAAATAAGATTATTTAATATTTGTTCACTCATAATTTCGTCTAGAATGTCTGTTTTCAGTATATCAAGACTAGTATGTCCATTCCACCCATAAAAGTGCAGAAATTTAACAAAAACTTTATATCGGAAAATAAGATTATTTAATATTTTATACTCATAATTTTGTCTAAAATGTCTGTTTTTAGTATTTTAAGACTAAATTAGGTATGGTATGAGTAGATATACTAAGAGATTTCTACATCATCATAGTCAGCATGATTTTGCAGAGGGGTCCAGAATAATTAAATAATAATTTCAATGGTGGGGCGCGCGTGGTGGCGAGCGTACAGAATATTTTTTCCAAGGGGGTCTCATATTTAATAAATCGTAGATTCCTTCTTTTCAAACAACTAGAGCGCCATCTAACGTGGAAAGGCTATGCAACTGCATTAGTTATAGTTCTAATTCAATTCCTACTTTTCAAACATGAGCGTGCGCGCCATCTAGCAGAGAGTGATTAATTACTTTTATTATATTTAATATTGCTGTGAAAAAAAAGTTCATGCATCGCCGTTTCGAACCCACATCCATAAAACCACACGCATCCCATACTAGGCGCCTCAACCCAGCGTGCTATTCGGTCCCATTTGAAACATAGGAGATTGTTGAATAGAACGGTGATTACTTGCATATATTAATTTTCTCAAACGAGTCGTCGTCAGATATAACGGTGATTTCTTATGGTCTGGGAAATTATTAAATTCTTATTAGATTATTTATTATTATTCATAAAAAAGGTTTTGTGGGTAAAAAAACATTCTATATTCGATTTGTTTAATATATAATTTTTATTTGTCATACAATTAGATTCTTTGGAATCCATGAATTGTGAGTGCTGTGAAGGCCAAGCCATTTAACATAAAGTAGGTTTTCTTTCCGTCGTATAATTTTTTCAATCAGGTAAACATCAGGATACTTTGCTTTTTGTAGCTCATACTCATAAAATCCACCCTTAATTTGATCATTATTCTGGTCTTCCAGTAGAAAGGTAGTAGGGTTAGTGAGTTGAACTTTATAAATTTTAAATATTTCATTGCTCCAATTAGGTGTATATCCTTTGGTAAAAGCTTCTCTAAATTTGCTTATTCTTACATAGTCTCCAGCTTTAACTTTATTTGGTTTTGGGTCCAATGTTTTTAGATGATTGTATGCTGTTGAGTGGAGGTGTTTTTCATGTTTTTTTCTGACATCCGTAGGTTTCATACCAATCGTTTTATGTTTTTGATTATTATATTTGTTAACATTAATAGGTAATAATTGCAACTACTTGTAATTACCCTGTAGCGAAAACCCCTTCCACATCATATTCTTTGCAGCTCTATTGAATCTCTCTATTACACTAGCTTTCATGTTCGAGTAGGTAGAGTAGTGATTAATATTAAAATCTTTCATAAGAGCTTGAAACTCTCTGTTATAAAACTCCTTACCCATATCAGTCTGCAAATTTTTTGGAGGCGTTGTTGTCGATAATATTTGTTTCATTGCTTTAGTAACTTCAGTACCACTTTTATTTTTAACCGGTCTAGCCCAAGCAAACTTGGAGAATACATTATTAACTGTTAAGATATACTTGTATCCTTTGTTAACCTTTGAATATGGGATCATTTCAACCAAGTCAACTTGCCATAAATCGTGTAAGCCTTTGACCACAACATGTCGTCTCCGGAAATTTCTTCTAGCTGGCTTACGTATTTCTTTTACAACTTCTTCTTTGATGCTCATTGTTCACAGAGTAACACAAATTGGACAAAGCAACGTAAATCAGGATTATTAGGAATAAAGTTGTTATTTTCTATAATGGATATTTTATCATTTTTTCTCAATGTTAGTCCTTCGAAATCTGCGATAGGGTTACCATTAACTACACTTTGATTGTGGGGTTGAATAATTACAGATTCGACAACAGCTGATGGTTGAGGTAAATAATATACGTTATTATAATAATTATTATTATAGCTTGTACCATAAATATGGTAAACGGGTCCGCCGCTTGTACCGATAAGGTTCAAGATGCAGTAGTAGGTATTGGATTTATCTAAAAGATGTTTCCCGAGCTTGTTTATAGTCATATTGTATAAGACTGATTACTTTGAATTGCTGGTGATTCAATTTATAGAATTATTTTGGCTTCTCTTAACTCCTCAATTATTGAGATGATTTCGTTTTCATGCCCAGAATGTCCAGCGATCTGAGATGCCACTAGTAACCTTAGTCGATCCACCAGTTCACTTACATTGTCCCAGTATACATAGTCTGTCTGGTTTTTTAGGAACTTAAGTAACAAATTTCCACCTCTTTTAGTTGTTTTTCTTGTTAGCCTGTATGGGGCTAATGGTCTCACTATACTCGAGGATGTTGCTGCTGCTGCCTTTTTTACTTTTGTAATTCCAACCTTTTGTAAGTAAGGTCCAATTATGCTGATGTATTTTATGGAACCATTTCCCATTACTTTTTCGTTTGGATCAAAAGTTTTGCGATATGCATCTGTACGTTTCAATATATCCATAAAGTTGTCAAGGTCACTATCCTTGTAACCGGCTGTTTCTTTTTTAAATAATAATTCTTATAGACCAGGTGTGCCGGGGTAAGTGACACCTGCCACGCGAATATATTTTCCTAAGATGTCTACAGGTTTTTGAGTGAGACCCAAGTAAAATTTATTTGTCTCAATATCATTTACTATTCCGTAATGATGATCGAATTTATCCTCAGTATCTCTAATACCAGCATCAATGTATTGTCTTGGGAGCGATTTAAAATCTTCTAAATAAGTTTGATATGAAGGAGTGCCTACCATATGCTGAATTGCTTTTCGAGTTTGTTCTAACACATCAGATAAATTTAAGGATTTCGATTTTTCTAAAGTGCTTCTGTCTAGAGTTGCATACGATTCCTCAAATGGAATTGTGGTAGGTAATACAGGAGTTAAACCAGTTCTCTGCGGTTGAATGACACTTACATCAAAATCAAGTTGTTGTTTTCTATGTTGATCAATGGGTGGTTTCTTTTTTGGTGTCGATTCAAGAAAACTTGAAGACTCTTCTTTTGGTTAAATTTTGGGTTGAAACCTATCAGTTTGTCCAATCGTGGATATAAGGGTTTGCAGTGGTTGTGTTACTGGTCGATATGTTTGCTCCAACTGAGCTTGGCCTCTCGCCATGTCATATTTTAAATTTTGGAATTTTTCCTTTACCGCTTTACGGCTTCTGATTAGATCTCTAACCTCTTGTCCATAATAGCTTTGAATAGACTTTTATAATCTCGTTGCAGCCTTTTGATATGTAAATATAAGAGTCAAAATTTTTCCTATACCTCCCAGATTTTATTTCACTATCTTTGTCTATTACAACAAATCCAAATTTGTCTTCCCAGCACCTCGAACATAAATCTTTAAATTGTTCAAATTTCATATCACTACCTACATGATCCAAAAAGATATGTTTCAAATTGGTATTGTCTTGTTTGAAAATTACTAAGAGATTGGCATTATCCCTTTTTAAGCTGCTTTGGTATTGATGAGTATGTTTGAGAGAGATAAAAGCAGTCAGCATCTTTGTGTCGTCCAAAACTAAAATAATCTCTCATCGGACTCTGGTTACAACAAACTATATCATCAAAAATTAGAGTTGGCTTTCACTTGACTAGGTGGAACTATTTCCTTTCCTTCACTAAATTCATGATATCCAATGTTTTTCAAAGGTTCAAACAGTTTTTTTAAATATTCATATTTTGGTTGGTAGAGTGACTTGGAATAAACGTATAAATTTTCAAACCTCAACCCTTTGGGATGTTCTAACAATGAGATCATTACATTAGTTTTACCACTCCCAGAAGGTCCAACAATTAAACCTCTTTTGATCCCCCACCAAATAGACCAGCATGCTTGGAGTAATTGCTTTGTAATAGATTAATTTCATGGTTTGATATCGGAAAGGAAAATTTTTGTTTGACTATTCTCATTATGAGTCCTGTGTATACTAACCCTACTACCAGTCATAACGTATATATATAAGAAGATGTTGATGGAAAAAAGTCTTAGTCAAAACAAATAAAAATGTTAACTTACACATCAAAGATCATTAAGAAACGCAGACGTATAAAGAGAGGTCGTGGACTAAATAATACGCTTATTAATAAATTACCTTTCGAATTACATATACCAGGGTATAATTATTGTGCACCAGGGACGAAGCTTGCTAAACGACTTGAAAGAGGAGATCGTGGAATCAATAGTTTAGACGAGGTTTGTCTTGAGCACGATATTGCCTATTCTCAAAATAAAGATCTTGAACAGAGACATCAGGCGGATACAATTTTAGCAAATAAAGCTTGGCAAAGGTTTAAATCAGCTGACGCTAATTTTGGGGAGAAATCTGCTGCTTTGGGAATAACTGGTGCAATGAATATTAAACGCAAACTTGGAATGGGTCTGAAACGTGGTAAAGGATTACAGCAGAAAGGTAAAAGAAAAAGCAAGAATAGAGTTTTAAAAACACCCAAAAGTGTTGAGGGGTTCCTCCCCCTTTTGTTACCACTTCTCGGCGCTATTGGAGCTCTCGGAGGTGGGGCAGCTAGTATCGCGAAAGCTGTTAATGATGCCAAGGCTAACAAGCAGCAGCTGGAGGAACAACAGCGTCACCACAAAGGGATGGAAGTCAAAGGAAAAGGTCTCTATCTGAAGCCATATCGCGGACGTGCATTATATTTGGGACCATATAAAAAAAATCCCAGTGAAGCTACCACACCATGCCATGACCAATAAAATACGCTAAACTGTTAAAAATACCACATTTCAGAGGGGTCTTTATGCGAGATGCTCTACCTATGAAGATACATAGAACTGAATGCGGTATCGTGAATTTGGATGATGAAAAAAATGTGGGGAGTCATTGGATAGCATATGTTAAAGACAACAATTATATCATCTATTTTGATAGCTATGGTGTTTTAAGACCACCAAAATAACTGATAATATACTTTCAAAGTGATGGTAGCTCGAATATTAAATACAATTACAACACAATACAAACTCTTACATACAATTGCGGACAGCTTTGTCTAAAATTTCTATATAATTACTTCTTCTGCACATAACTTTCAACAGTAGTTTGTGGTGCTTTACAACAACAATGAGTTTAACGATAACACTTTCTGGGAACAAATCCACTTTAAATGAAGATTTCAATCCACCAATTTACTTAGAAGACAATCAATACGAACTTGGATTAGCCGACTTTGAAACTTTTATGACGATACCAAACATAGAAGAGGGAGTAAACAATAAATTTATTTATGATGATGATGATAAGGAGATTTTAGTTCCAACAGGATCATATGAATTTGAAGATTTGAGTAAACTTTTAATAGACACTATGAAAAGTAATGGAGTCCCATTAAACATAACTATCAACAAAGATACCTTAAAATGCAAAATTAACTGCTCAAAACGAATAAATTTCAAATCAGACAATACTTTGAGAGAAGTTTTTGGATTTGGTAAGAAAATACTAGCTGCAAACAAGGATCATGAATCAGACTCTACAGTAAAAATTTTGAGAGTTAACTCAATTTGCATTGACTTTAATATATGTACAAACTCCTATTTAAATCGGAAACCTGTCCACATTATCCATCAGTTCTTTCCAAGCGTTCCTACGGTATATAAGATAGTAGAATCACCATTCCCAATTTTGTATTTTCCAATTAGTGTTCAAACAATAATACTAACAATATTACTATAAAAGTATTGGATCAAGACAGTCGACTTATAAATTTCACAGAAGAAACCATAACCATTAGATTACACAGAAATATCAGCAATGGTGGTTAGATATAGCAGAGATGTAGATATTGCTTATAAAAAAAGGAACATCAAAAAAAAACAAAGTTAGTGTATCTCACACAACCAAAGCGTTAACATCGAAAGAAAGAAAGAAAGAAACATAGAATCGAAATTTTTTGACTTCACTTGGTTTCAAATTACAAATATAATGTATGTATTGAACGTAACAGCAAGACCTCTCGTGGACAACTCCATCACAAATTTTGAATTGCACTCACCTACCCTCAGTATCTGGAACATTTGAATACAATGATGAGATAAGAATACCTATTCAAGAAGTAGACCTTTGTACATTACCGTGTAAGAGTCATTTGTATATCGAGGGAAAATTTACAAAAGATGATGGAACTAAGGCATCCAAACTTAAATTTATTAATAATGGTGTAGCTTTTTTATTTAGAGAAATTCGCTATGAATTAAATGGGGTCCAACATCCACTCTAAAAGCATATTTGTCTTACAACGATAATGAAAGTGTTAAGCTTCATAATGATGGATATAGACCAAGAGTGCATGTAGTGGGTGAGAGAATTACAGACACTAATGGAAATTTCAACGTTTGTATACAACTAAATATTTTTATGGGATTTTTTGAAGATTATCGCAAAATTATTGTGAATATGAAGCAAAAGTTGGTATTGATCCGCTCTAGTAATGATTTGGATGCGGTTATAAGTGAATATGATACTGAAAAACCAAGAATTACAATTATCAAAATCTATTGGAGAGTTCCACATGTTTCCGTGGACATACCACAGCAACTTGCATTAACCAAAATTATAGAAAAAAATACAGATTTAGCAATTGGTTTCCGTTCATGGGAATTAATTGAATATCCATCTTTAACTGAATCAACTCAACACTCGTGGAGTGTAAGGGCCACTAGTAAGCTAGAAACTCTTAGGCATGTTATAGTAGCATTCCAGATTGATAAAAAAACAAAGTTACAGCTGATATGAGTTGGTTTGATCATATAAACTTAACCAATATACGAGTATTTTTAAACGGCGAAAGGTACCCTTATCAGGATCTATATTTAAATTTCAAAGATAAGAAATATGCTTCTCTGTATGAGATGTTTTCCCATTTCCAACAATTTTACTATGAAGCTAACAACGAACCAGTTTATACACTCGAAGAATTTTTAAAAATTTGTCCCATTACTCACATAGATTGTAGTCGAAAAAAAGTGTCGATTCAAAGTGGGTCAGTTATTATGCGTATCGAATTTGAGACCAGTGAAACCGTAAAAAAGGACACTACAGCATACTGTCTGATATTACATGACAAACTATTTAGTTATAACCCTCTCACAAAAATAGTTCGTCAAATTTAGTGCGCATGCCTCATATAAAGTATAAATGTGAGAATTTCCAAAGAAGACTTTACAATATGTTAAGCAC
This sequence comes from Crioceris asparagi, assembly GCA_958507055.1. NCBI lineage: Eukaryota > Metazoa > Arthropoda > Insecta > Coleoptera > Chrysomelidae > Crioceris > Crioceris asparagi. Next base: position 23,337,119 of record OY293832.1, read on the forward strand.
TCAGCTCCAAGCAAGAATCATTGAACATCAGAGAAAACTTGAAGAATTAAGGCAAACTATAGATTATATAGCTACAAACAATTAATGATTAAGTAATTTGCAAGTCTGAAATTGTAGAAAAATGATATTAGTTATGGACATCCAAGGCTTTCGTTTGGAAAAGAACAATTTTTTGCCCAAGGAGCTTGCAGCTTTTGATGGTTCAAAAATATCACACTTTATTTTTAAACCACCCTTTGCAATGGAACTACTACCTCCTGAAGCACATCATCAAAATATATGGTTAATAAATAATTATCACTGTATTGATTGGAATGAGCGGCATGTACCGGTTCACTGTTTTGCCAAAATTATTGAAAGGTTGATTGGTAAATATACCGTGGTGTATGTAAAAGGTCGAGAGAAAGTCGTATACCTCAAACATTTTACATCTCGACCAAACGTGGAATTAGAAGAACACCCAGCCCTACCTGTCTCAGAGTCCAAGTGTTTATATCACAATAAAAACTCCTGTCATTGTGCACTATCACATGTATATTTTTTGATGAAAAATTTATGATGCAATGTAATAAATAAAAAAGGTATAAAGGACATTAATTGTTTTATTTAGTAGTTAAATCACATATCATTACTAGGTTTATTACATTAAAAAAAGAACTACAACCAATGAATTTTGTGAAAAATAAAACCCAGTATATCTATCTATATTGTTTTTATTAATATACAGAAAATATTAAATCTAAAACATACATAAAGTTAAATACCCCTTCAAACATTTTTATGATGGAGTTTTTGTAACATTTTCGCAAACGCTTTTTATACATAAAGCCTTGAGTTGTGGGGGTGATGCCATGATTTTACCTAAAACAAATAACATTTTATTGGGCATAATGATGACCCCATGGCAACGTATCGAAAGAGTTTGGAATTAAAAATCGTTTATCGTCGTATGGACTTAATTTTTTGATTGTTCTATACTAAAAACATTGTGTGCATATGAACGGATGCAACGCTGACTTATCGATTTTTGATTAAATTCTTTCAAACAATTAAAATAATCATCAAAAGTTATTTTACTTTTTACAACGTTATATTTCACTCCCTTAGATTTTTTCACCACCTTACCCCCCTGAACTTAAAATGTATACATTTTAGAATGCAAACCAATGAAATGAGTGATTATATTACCATTTGCTTCATCCTTCATTAAGCCCAACTTTTTTTTATTGCCAAAGGTATTTTATAAATGTTATCAACATTATAATCTGATGTATCAAATTTAGAAATATTAGCTTTTATGACTTCTTCATATGCATCATTGCACTTTAATTCATAAATGAAGCTATCCGTATCCATGTATAAAAGTTTGCATTTTTCAATGCCTAATTTTGGTAACATGAAATCATAATGAAAATTATACATGCATAATTTTGATATATCTAAAATAGCCATTCCAACATACAGCGGTTTGTTGAATACAACTTCGGTTCTCTGTAATTCGATGGCTACCAAGTTTTCATCGAAAATTGTTCGATTTCGGAATTGCGGACTTGCAATTAAGTTTTTCGCTCCGTATCTTCCCTCCCATGATCTTACAAGCTTCACCACTTTGTGTTTCCTAATATTTTCCATTGTCTTTCCAAACACCGCATTATTCATTAATTTAAACAAGTTCTTCTCAAATTCGTTGGTGGCTGCGGTCCTCAAAGTAGTGTTTAGCTCAATGTAAGATCGCACCACGCTGACTGCTTAAATTTCAAAATTCTATGAATTTTCGCGATTTTCAAACCATTTGCCAGACAATGTTTCAAATTTCTATAGTGTATAACATATCCTTTTTTATTGTAAAGAGTTGTCATCAATTTTGGTAATTTTGAACCGGGTGGTATGCGGTGTTCGGCAGCGAATGGAAAGTCTTTATGTTGATGGTGTAGGTTGCGAGGATATTCCAGATCCACTTGTACCACATATCCCTCAGGAGCATTGTCTGGGATAGCCGTCACATCAAAATTCTCCACATCTTCTAGCCACGAAAACCCGCCGTAAGGAAGAAATTCCGACATTGCCCACCCATATAAATTATTAACATCTAAATACATTATATAATTCGATGGTTTTGTGAAATCATATTTCGGCAGGTATTTGTTGTTGGCTTTCGAATGTCTACCGCTACAAACCGAAATACCGCCACGAATCGCCTTTTCTATTAACATGACTTTGTCCACATCATTCAGTAATTCCAGTTTACATTGTGTGAATTTTAACATCGCGTCCCAAGTGTATCCAGGCATGGTATAGTACCAAGCTGGATCTAACTTGTAGGTTGCTAAACATTTTTTCCGAAAATTTTCAAATACATCAGCCAACAACAAAACGTCTGTCTTTAAATACAGATCAGAGTACACCCCCAAATCAGAAATTTTGAAAACTTCCCATACGCTTTGAGCATGAGCATACTGCTCATCAGATATATCTTCATTGTTGAGTTTATTGTAAAATAGTTCTTTCGCCGGTAATTCATTTTCCTCAAGTTTTTCCAAACAATCAACATAATCATAGGGAAATACTCCTTTTTTGGTGAGAAAAGTGAATGCCTCTTCGTTCAATGTATTGAACTCGCGTTTCATAATTTTTAAATCTAAACTTTCCAGTAAAATGATCATGATCACGTACAATAATATCTTTTAACATGAATATTTTCTCACAAATATGACAAGATGTTGTTGCATTACTCTCGTTGGGGATATTTTCAGTCATCGATATAATTGTTTTAATTTTTGATTGGACAATCTCTGCCACGTTGGATATTTCGTTTGCAAACCAGTCCATGCAATCTGCACCGCGATAGCTATTGAAAAACCATAAAGAGTCGTCAAATGAACATTTCATATAGTAAGCGGCGCTGGGTGGTGTATGTTTTTGGTATTTAGCTGTTTTAGAAGACACTAAATCATCTACATTTTCTAATTGACACTCAAAATCGGAATAAATAACAAAAGGAGTTGTTTGTTTGTATGTGAAATTTTTAAATTCAACATGAGTAAATTTTGGAAATGAAATTTTACATTGATTTAGTTGAGAGCAAAGCGTTTGATGATCCTCAAATTTTTCTTTACACTGAAAATAATTGAGACATCGATCGCAAATGAATTTTTTGCCATTATGATTATTGGTCTGATGTGATATTAATCGCGATAAATTTCGAATAAGACAATAATGATATTTAATATTCACAGTCTCATTCTCATCGACGATGGGAGGAGCATCATAATCATTCAATTTAGGAATATATATATTTTGAATCAAAAGTAAATTTACATGTTTATATAATTTATTGGGTGTTGATCGAGCTGGCACTACAGTATAAAATGATTTTTTCTTCACAACATTAAGCTCTAATGCATAGACGTTAACTGAAATATTATTTGCTCTTTCAAATTTTCCAATATGATTGAGAGGTATGGGATCATCTATATTTTCAGTTTTCAAAACATGTCTAAAGTGTGGATATGAAGAAGTTCGATTATTGTTAATTTTCGCTGGGTATAAAGCACTAACGATGGACCAATAAAAACAAAATTTATCATTATTCTGAATATTCAGATATGCACGTTTATTGGAAATTTCCCTAGGCTGTTTAATAAAGGATGAACCATTTTCCATGTCAACTTTGTTAATATTAACTTCTAATGAAATTATTTTCTTCAATGCCCAACCGCTATCACGTTCTTGAAACTCACTCATTTCATTTTGAATTTTGCAATAAACATTATCAATTAACCAGCGTTGCAGATCCGTCGAGCCATCCACAATTGAATTTTTTGTATTGAAGTATTTTAAATCTAAAACTATATCGTCATCATCATGTTTTGACTTTTTTATGAATTCACCGCAGAAAGTTGTGTTAATTTTAATAATTGATTGTTGCTCAAAAATTTTCGCAAGCTTTAGCTTCAAGATACCAAAACAATCTGCCAAAAATTGTTCCAAGTCAATATGAAGAAGATTAATTATGATGCCCGTCTGAATTCGACTCATATAACTCGATGCTATATCCTTCCATTGAATTCTTTCTTTACGTCTAAGTCCAATCATGCTACCACCACTCCCACCTCCTCTATTGTGAGTTCTATTTTTAATTAAATTTTGAAAATGTTTGAAATGTCCAATGTTTGTCTGTAATTTTCTCCTAATTCCAATGGGTAAATCTGTTTTTTCATTTCTTTTTTACATAATCCTATATATCGTTTCATCCTATTTAACCAAATCTTTTCGTCTACACTAGTGAATTTATCGAATAAAATTTTACTTAATTTTCTTATAGCTACAACTAAATTATCAGATTTCTCAATAATGTTGATATTCGCCATCATAGAAAATGTTCTAAAAGAAACTTACTTAATTCAATTCAATTCAAAAGAAAAAGCTTGGTTTGCCTTGCCAGTCGACACCTGCCCACGGAAAATTAAAGAATATTTTCCGCTTCCGATTTCCTCCAGATGGGGTAGATATTTCTCCACAACTCTCTTTGGGAGGAACACAACCGTTTCTTCCAACTCCAACAAAATTGTCTCACCAAAATTGCTGGGGACTGCCTTTGCACCTATTATCTTATATTTTGTTCCTATTTGGAGATCAGAAATTTTGGTGTGAGATCTTTGTTTGATGATGGTAGCTTTGTTTAGATCTTGTAAAAAAGCCATCTGTAACAAAAAAAATATTCTAAAAGCATTATGAGTAAATTGGAAATAATGAAAAATACTTACTGAGTATTTTGAAAGGTTGAGAGAGAAAGACAGTAGTAGTTCTGTAGACGCTTGCTGAATTATAATGACTGTGCGTTTGAAACTCAGCGTTGCATATATAGGCCCCTTTCCCCACTTCCTGTGTGGTTTCTTTTCTTCTTTATGGAATATAGTGATGTGAAAAGTCTTCTTGCAACAGGCGTGGCATTAATTTTCTATGTCGATCAAGATTTATGAAGAATATATACGAGTTAAATTGAAAATTATTCAATAGATACAATGTCAACAGCAGCAACAGTAGCAGCAGCAGCATCACAACAAAATTCAGAAGAACAATATTGTTGCATAAAAAACTGTTTTCAAATACCAGAAACCCAAGTTGACGGTCGGGCATGTAAACGATGCAACTTTTTCGGATACTGCATATGTCATTGTCAATCGAGAGACAAATATAAGATGAGGCGATGTCTAATGGCTTTCATTTGATGTCTACGTGTAAAAAGGAGAAGAAACACACAGTAAAAGATGGCTAAATTAAGGGCAGAAAACTGCCAAGTTCCAATTAAAAGTATAGCTGACAGAAAAACAAATTGGTTATTGAAGTGAGTTTAAAGGAAACAATATCTGACTTTTTGCAAAAAAAAAATCATGTGCGGTTTCATAGTAAAGTATGATAATTATGTAAATTATTTAAAGTAAAATAAAGCAAATGTAAGTTATAATGTTTTTATTCAGAACACCTTGTTTGATAAATACAATGTCTATGATTGCTATCTAACACATTATTAATAATATTCGACAAAAGCAAAATGCGCCTCTGAAACCGCAACCGCTCTCTAGCAATTTGCATCCATTCTCCTTTTCTTGCTTCTCCGTAACCTCCATCATGATCCACTAACACATAAGTTTTGTTATCAATCAAATTAAACATAACACATTTTCTTTCACTCATCACGACTGATTAATTTTATGTTCAAGCACTTTTGGATATGAAAATTATAACAACTGGTTCATTTTCTACATGATCAAAATCCAAGGAGAAACTTTGTTCTTGAATTCGGTCTGTTTCTTCGTTAAAATATAGATAGCTACTCACAATACCTTGATATGTCAAGAGCTTTTGCCATTCTGACTCAGTTAAAATGACTTCTTGATTCTCTTTTCCACTCAATTTTATACACAAGGAAAATCCATCATCAGAATTGTATCCAACTGATATAAACCTACTAAGTGGTTTATTTAGCGGGAGTCTGCGCTCACCGATTACAACACATTTTTATATTTCATCGACACCAGGTAAGTCTGACTGCCCATCTATTTAGGATACAGAGTTAGCGAAGAAACAAATTGGTTGAGACATGACTGATTACTAATAATTTTAAACACTATCAAATGTTATTTATACCTTGTCCCCTCCACATACACGAAATATCAAGAAGAATTACTCCATACCCTATTATTATTTTTTAATTTTATGTAGTGTAACATATTGAAGAATTTTCTTACGTCTGTATGTTAAGTCGTTGCCACCGAGATATATTTCGGTGACAACGGTTAGATACAATAATCTTGGTCGATTTAAACAAAAACTGAATCTTCGTCAAATTAATTAATTAATTAATATTAGACCTGCATCAATATTTTCTCATATAATCATTATGTATAAAAATAAATATAATTGATTAAGAATGAATTTAATCATACATTTTCCCATACCGCAAGAAATAACCGTTGTATCCGTTTGAGATAATTAATATATAAAAATTAATATTAGAAATTCATCAATATTCATCCATATAATCATTATGTATAAAAATGAATATAATTAATAAGAACTTTAATCATTTCACAGACCGCTCCACAAAAACTTTTTTATGTATAATAAATGTGATTGATAAGTATATCATATGTAAAGTCCAGTAAAATATTATAGATAATTTAATAACAAATACCTTGAAATAAAATAAATAAAAGTGTATTATTTCCGGAATCTCTCGAATCCAAGCCCATAATAAATTTTAGAAAATCTTGCGGCCTTTAGCCAGCGGACAGATACATTCCAGTTGTTATAATTTTAAAGTTTTGTATAAAAGTTATACGAGTCATAACTGAGGATACAAAATATTTTATAATCCAAGTAAATTTATTCAACTGAATAATTTGCAGTACTTCTTTTTATTATATACATTATGTATATTGATACTGATAAATTATAAATAAATATTCTGTAATATCTTCTTGATATATGTCACTATGCAATTGAAATTTCTTACAAAATTTCAAAAGATGAGACTAAAATTTGTTGAATATTTTATTTTCATCATTTAGAATGTTACGCCACTGGAAAAGAGGAAACAGCCGGCGGCCATATACGTACACCACTCGGTCGATGTTGCTTGTCTCTCTTAGCGATAAGGAATTCAATTATGGATTTCCCCCCCACACCGCATGAAATCACTGTTCTATTCAACAATCTCCTATGTTTCAAATGGGACCGAATAGCATGCTGGGTTGAGGCGCCTTGTATGGGATGCTTGTGGTCTTATAGATGTGGGTTCAAAACGGCAATGCATGAACTTTTTTTGCACAGCAATATTAAATATAATAAAAGTAATTAATCACTCTCTGCTAGATGGCGCGCACGCTCATGTTTGAAAAGTAGGAATTTAAATAGAATTAAACTAACGCAAATACATAGTAGAAATTTAAATAAAATTATAAAGCAGTTACATAGCCTCTCCACGCTAGATGGCGCTCTAGTTGTTGGAACAGAAGGAATCTACGATTTAATGAAACTGAGACCCCCTTGGAAAAAATATTCGGCACGCTCGCCACCACGCGCGCCCCACCATTGAAATTACTATTTCATTATTCTGGACCCCTCTGAAAAATCATGGTGACTATGATGATGTAGAACTCTCTTAGTATATCTACTAGTATGTCCAATCCACATATAAAAGTGCAGAAATAGAACAAAAGCTTTAAATCGGAAAATAAGATTATTTAATATTTTTTACTCATAACTTCGTTTAAAATGTCGATTTCCAGCATTTTATGACTGAATAGGCTATTTACAATCCACATATAAATGTGCAGAAATTGAACAAAAACTTTAAATTGGAAAATAAGATTTTTTAATATTTTTCACTCATAACTTCATCTAAAATAACGCTTTTCAGCATTTTATGACTAAATAAGGTATAATATGTCCAATCCACACATAAAAAAGCTGAAATTGAAAAAAACTTTAAATTAGAAAATTAGATTATTTAATATTTTTTACTCATAACTTCGCCTTAAATGTCTATTTTCAGCATTTTAAGACTAAATAAGGTATAGTATGTCCAGTCCACACATAAAAGTGCAGAAATTGAAGAAAAACTTTAAATCGGAAAGTAAGATTATTTAATATTTCTTACTCATAACTTCGTCTAAAATAACGCTTTTCAGCATTTTATGACCAAATAATGATGTCCAATCCACACATGAACAAGTTGAAATTGAAAACAAAACTTCATGTCGGAAAATAAGATTATTTTTAATATTTCTTACGCATAATTTCGTCTAAAATGTCTATTTTAAGCATTTTAAGACTAAATAAGGTATAGTATGTCCATTCCACCCATAAAACTGCAGAGATTAAACAAAAACTTTAAATCGGAAAATAAGATTATTTAATATTTCTTACTCATAACTTCGTCTAAAATAACGCTTTTCAGCATTTTATGACCAAATAATGATGTCCAATCCACACAATAACAAGCTGAAATTGAAAACAAAACTTCATGTCAGAAAATAAGATTATTTTTAATATTCCTTACGCATAACTTCGTCTTAAATGTCTCTTCTAAGCATTTTAAGACTAAGTAAGTTATAGTATGTCCATTCCACCCATAGAAGTGCAGAAATTTAACAAAAACTTTAAATCGGAAAATAAGACTATCTAATATTTTTTCACTCATAATTTCGTCTGAAATGTATGTTTTCAGTAGTTTATGACTAAACAAGGTATGGTATGTCCATTCCACCCATAAAGGTGCAGAAACTTAACAAAAACTTTAAATCGGAAAATAAGATTATTTAATATTTTTTTACTCATAATTTCGTCTAAAATATCTGTTTTTAGTATTTTGAGACCAAATTAGGTATAGTATGTCCAATCCACACATAAAAGTGCAGAAATTGAACAAAAGCTTTAAATCGGAAAATAAGATTATTTAATATTTTTTATTCATAACTTCGTATAAAATGTCGATTTCCAGTATTTTATGACTGAATAAGGAAGGTATTACCGATCCACATATAAAAGTGCAGAAATTGAACAAAAACTTTAAATTGGAAAAAAAGATTATTTAATATTTTTTACACATAACTTCGCCTAAAATGTCTATTTTCAGCATTTTAAGACTAAATAAAGTATAGTATGTCCAATCCACACATAAAAGTGCAGAAATTGAACAAAAACTTGAAATCGGAAAGTAAGATTATTTAATATTTCTTACTCATAACTTCGTCTAAAATAACGTTTTCAGCATTTTATGACCAAATAATGATGTCCAATCCACACATGAACAAGCTGAAATTAAAAACAAAACTTCATGTCGGAAAATAAGATTATTTTTAATATTCTTTACGCATACCTTCGTCTAAAATGTCTCTTTTAAGCATTCTAAGACTAAATTAGTTATAGTATGTCCATTCCACCCATAAAAGTGCAGAAATTAAAAAAAAACTTTAAATCGGAAAATAAGATTATTTAATATTTTTTTACTCATAATTTCGTCTAAAATGTCTGTTTTTAGTATTTTAAGACTAAATTAGGTATAGTATGTCCAATCCACACATAAAAGTGCAGAAATTGAACAAAAACTTTATATCGGAAAATAATATTATTTAATACTTTTCACACATAACTTCGTCTAAAATAACGCATTTCAGCATTTAATGACTCAATAAGGTATACTATGCCCAATCCACACATAAAAGTACAGAAATTGAACAAAAACTCTAGATCGGAAAATATGATTATTTCATATTTTTTTACTCACAACTTCGTCTTAAATGTCTGTTCTCACCATTCTTAAACTAAGTAAGGTATAATATGTCCAATCCATACATAAAAGTGCAGAAATTTAACAAAAACTTTAAATCGGAAAGTAAGATTATTTAATATTTTTTACTCATAACTTCGTCTAAAATAACGCTTTTCAGCATTTTATAACTAAATAAGTTATAGTATGTCCATTCCACCCATAAAAGTGCAGAAACTTAACAATAACTTTAAATCGGAAAATAAGATTATTTAATATTTTTTCACTCATAATTTCGTCTGAAATGTCTGTTTTCAGTATTTTAAGACTAAATAAGGTATAAAATGTCCATTCCACCCATTAAAGTGCAGAAATTTAACAAAAAATTTAAATCGGAAAATAAGATCATTTAATACTTTTTACTCATAACTTCGTCTAAAATGTCTATTTTCAGCATTTTATGACTAAATTATGTATAGTATGTCCAATCCACACATAGAAGAGCAGAAATTGAACAAAAACTCTAAATCGGAAAATAAGATTATTTAATATTTTTTTACTCATAATTTCGTCTAATATGCCTGTTTTCAGCATTTCAAGACTAAATAAGGTATAATAAGTACAATCCACACATAAAAGTGCCGAAATTGAAAAAGAAAAACTTTAAATCGGAAAATAAGACTATTTAATATTTTTTCACTCATAGTTTCGTCTGAAATGTATATTTTCAGTAGTATAGGACTAAATAAGGTATAGTATGTCCATTCCACCCATAAAAGTGCAGAAATTTAACAAAAAACTTAAATCGGAAAATAATATTATTTAATGTTTTTTCACTCATAATTTCGTCTGAAATGTATATTTTCAGTAGTTTAGGACTAAATAAGGTATAGTATGTCCATTCCACCCATAAAAGTGCAGAAATTTAACAACAACTTTAAATCGGAAAATAAGAATATTTAATATTTTTTTACCCATAATTTCGTCTAAAATGTCGATTTTCAGCATTTTATGACTGAATAAGGAAGCGATCCACAAATAAAAGTGCAGAGATTGAACAAAAACTTAAAATTGGAAAATAAGATTATTTTATATGTTCTGCTCATAATTTCGTCTTGTAGCATTCATTCTGGCGGTAGAATTATATTAATTTATTGAATGCTACATGATTGTATATATCTAGATATTACCTTTTTATGTTTGCGTTTCCTGTATATTTTGAGCCGAGTGCTTTAGTGTAAATGTCCATATTTTACAGGCCGCTGTCCTAATATGTGTATCATCTCCAACCATTCATTTGTTAAATAGATTTTTATTTCAAGTCATTCGTATTAACGATGATATCTGAAAAGTAAATAGTCTTCATTTATAAAATTTGAGGTTACGTTAATTTTTGACTTGTCCAGTAGTTCATTTGCCTAATGGTGGGTGTGTTGAGCTGTTCCATTGAACCTCGGCTCGTTCACACTAGAATATTGATGTTCTGAGTTCGCATTCATCACTCGTGTGAACAAGCCCATTTTTTGACTTAACGGCTAGGGGACATCTGACTTCTGATTTTTCCTTTTTTTCTTTTTCTTGAGAAATTTTTGTCTTTATTGGACTTGATTGAAACCGACTCATGGGTGTGCATGTCGCTCACGGGGCCCATTTGTTCTAGATCTGAAATGCCCTAACTTTTGTTGTAACATCACGAGTATGTGAGATTCCCTATTTCTTTTGTGGTAAGTTTTCGTTATTTCTTCTGCATGAATTGAATCTTTTAAATAACACCAACGTTTATAACACGTGCCAATTATGTTTTTTAGAATTTTCCGAGCGAAAGAATGGTAGCACCTAGATACCAATGAAGTTTTTTTTGATTTTGGCTTCACTTTTGGTTTTGGATTCTTTTTTTTTTTGGTTTTGAATTAATTTTGGTTTCGACTGGATGTTGTAAAATTTATTTACTGGATACGGACTGTATCTTGAGTTGAATCTTCGTTGGAAGACCACGTGGGCATGAAAAGCCGTATTATAGTAGTACTAGCTAATTTTGATGTTGGAGTCCAACGGACTGGAGGCAGGGCGCCCACTAGTTTAAAGAAAGCCACCTGGGAACGTCAAGTAAATAAGGCCAATTGGAGTTTTTTTATTTTTGTTTTTTATTAAAATTATCTAAATTCATTAAATATCATAAATATGAACTATTTCAATATTCAATTTACCTTTAATGTTGTACAGCTTTGGTAATTCTTATTCTAAATAGGAAAGCATAGGTATGATATGCAACGGAAGTTCTAGAACATTCCCTTTTATTGAGTATCTTAATAGACTACCAAGCTAGTAAGCTCTTAGCTCTTTATTTTTTTTACTATTTCAACATTAAATTTATAAACGACTATTACTTCTATTGAAATCCATTTATGTAGGTTACATATGTATGTATGTATTTTCTTTTTATTTTCCATTTGTAATAAACTGTTTATTTTGTATTACATTATTGTGTTTTATTGTTAATTTGTACTACAAAAGGTCCGTTATAACCTGTATACTCCAAGCGATTTTCCTGCTCTATGACGCTTGGTAGATATTTAAATCGAGGGACAGGTGGCGTCCAAAGAAAGGGCCAGAAGAGTGTTTCAGCCTAGAGCAAGTATTCACGTGTCTCCGACTCAAGAGCTGCCATTCGCCGCATGTGCGTAAAAACGGTGTAATTGAATATAAAATTACGACACAGTCTAAAATGTCTTATTTCAGCATTTAATGATTAAATATGGTATAATATATTCAATCTCCACATAAAAGTGAAGTAACTGAACAAAAACTTCAAATCGGAAAATAAGATGATTTAATATTCTTTCCTCATAACTTCGTCTAAAATGTCTCTTTTCAGCATTTTATGACTAAATAAGGTATAATATGTCAAATCCACACATAAAAGGGCAGAAATTAAAAAAAAAATATATTCTAAAATAAGATTATTGATATTCTTTCACTCATTTCTTCATCTAAAATGTCTCTTTTCAGCATTCTGTGACTATATAAGGTATAATATCTCCAATCCACACATAAAAGTGCAAAAATTGTACAAATACTTTAAATCAGAAAATAAGATTATTTAATATATTTTACTCATAACTTCGCCTAAAATGTCTCTTTATAGCATTTTATGACTAAATGAGGTATAGTATATCCAATCCACACATAAAAGTGCAGAAATTGACCAATAACTCTAAATCGGAAAATAAGATTATTTAATATTTTTTACTCATAACTTCGTCTAATATGTCTGTTTTCAGCATTTCAAGACTAAATAAGGTATAATACGTCCAATCCACACATAAAAGTGCCGAAATTGAGAAAGAAAAACTCTAAATCGGAAAATAAGACTATTTAATATCATTTGGTCATAACTTCGTCTAAAATGTCTCTTTTCAGCATTTTCTGACTAAATAAGTTATAATATGTCCAATCCACACATAAAAGTGCAGAAATTGAACAAAAACTTTAAATCGGAAAATAAGATTACATAATATTTTTTTAATCATAATTTCGTCTAAAATGTCTCTTTTCAGCATTTTATGACTAAGTAAGTTATGTGTCCAATCCACCCATAAATGTGTAGAAATTTAAAAAAAAACTTTAAATAGGAAAATAAGATTATTTCATATTTTTTCACTCATAATTTCGTCTAAAATGTCTGTTTTCAGTATTTGAGGACTAAATAAGGTATAATAAGTCCAATCTACACACAAAAGTGCAGAAATTGAAAAAGAAAAACTTTAAATCGGAAAATAAGACTATTCAATATTTTTTTGTCATAACTTTGTCTAAAATGTCTCTTTTCAGCATTTTATGACTAAATAAGTTATAATATGTCCAATCCACACATAAAAGTGCAGAAATTGAACAAATACTTTAAATCGGAAAATAAGATTACATAATATTTTTTTTACTCATAATTACGTCTAAAATGTTTCATTTTTGCATTCAATGACTAAATAAGGTATAATATATCCAATTACCAAATAAAAGTGCAAAAATCGAACAAAAACTTTAAATTGGAAAGTAAGATTATTTAATATTTTTCACTCATAACTTCATCTAAAATAACGCTTTTCAGCATTTTATGACTAAATAAGGTATAATATGTCCAATCCACACACAAAAAAGCTGAAATTAAAAAAACTTTAAATTGGAAAATTAGATTATTTAATATTTTTTAGACATAGCTTCGCCTAAATGTCTATTTTCAGCATTTTAAGACTAAATAATGTACAGTATGTCCATTTCACCCATAAAAGTGCAGAAATTTAACAAAAACTTTAAATCGGAAAATAAGATTATTTAATATTTTTTCACTCATAATTTCGTCTGAAACGTATGTTTTCAGTAGTTTAGGACTAAATAAGATGTAGTATGTCCATTCCACCCATAAAAGTGCAGAAATTTAACAAAAACTTTAAATCGGAAAATAAGATTATTTAATATTTTTTTACTCATAATTTCGTCTAAAATGTCTGTTTTTAGTATTTTGAGACTAAATTAGGTATAGTATGTCCAATCCACACATAAAAAAGCTGAAATTGAAAAAAAACTTGAATCTGAAAATTAGATTATTTAATATTATTTACTCATAACTTCGTATAAATTGTCGATTTCCAGTATTTTATGACTGAATAAGGAAGGTATTTCCGATCCACATATAGAAGTGCGGAAATTGAACAATAACTTCAAATTGGAAAATAAGATTATTTGATAAGTTCTGCTCATAACTGACTTATTTCAGCATTTAATGATTAAATAAGGTATAATATATTCAATCTCCACATAAAAGTGAAGTAACTGAACAAAAACGTCAAATCGTAAAATAAGATGATTTAATATTCTTTCCTCATAACTTCGTCTAAAATGTCCCTTTTCAGCATTTTATGACTAAATAAGGTATAATATGTCCAATCCACACATAAAAGTGCAGAAATTGAACAAACACTCTAAATCGGAAAATAAGATTATTTAATATTTTTTACTCATAACTTCAACTAAAATGTCTCTTCATAGCATTCTATGACTAAATGAGGTATAGTCTGTCCAATCCACACATAAAAGTGCAGAAATTGAACAGAAACTTTATATCGGAAAACAAGATTATTTAATATTTTTTACGCATAACTTCGTCTAAAATAACGCTTTTCAGCATTTTATGACTAAATAAGGTATAGAATGTCCAATCCACACATAAAAAAGCTGAAATTGAAAAAAAAAATTTAATCGGAAAATTAGATAATTTTATATTTTTTACTCATAACTTCGTCTAAAATGTCTATTTTCAGCATTTTATGACTAAATTAGGTATAGTATGTCCGATCCACACATAAAAGTGCAGAAATTGAACAAAAGATTTAAATCGGAAAATAAGATTATTTAATATGTTCTGCTCATAACTTCGTGTAAAATGACTTATTTCAGCATTTAAGGACTAAATAAGTTATAATATGTCCAATCCACACATAAAAGTCCAAAGATCGAACAAAAACTTTAAATCGGAAAGTAAGATTATTTAAGATTTTTTACTCATAACTTCTTCTAAAATAACGCTTTTCAGCATTTTGAGACTAAATAAGTTATAGTATGTCCATTCCAACCATAAAAGTGCAGAAATTCAACAAAAACTTTAAATCGGAAAATAAGATTATTTAATATTATTTCGATCATAATTTCGTCTGAAATGTATGTTTTCAGTAGTTTAGGACTAAATAAGGTATAGTTTGTCCATTCCACCCCTAAAAGTGCAGAAATTCAACAAAAACTTTAAATCGGAAAATAAGATTATTTAATATTTTTTCACTCATAATTTCATCTGAAATGCCTGTATTCAGTATTTTAAGACTAAATAAGGTATAGTATGTCCATTCCACCTATAAAAGTGCAGAAATTTAACAAAAACTTTAAATCGGAAAGTAAGATTATTTAATATTTCTTACTCATAACTTCGTCTAAAATGTCTATTTTCAGCATTTTAAGACTAAATAAGGTATAGTATGTCCAGTCCACACATAAAAGTGCAGAAATTGAAGAAAAACTTTAAATCGGAAAGTAAGATTATTTAATATTTCTTACTCATAACTTCGTCTAAAATAACGCTTTTCAGCATTTTATGACCAAATAATGATGTCCAATCCACACATGAACAAGTTGAAATTGAAAACAAAACTTCATGTCGGAAAATAAGATTATTTTTAATATTTCTTACGCATAATTTCGTCTAAAATGTCTATTTTAAGCATTTTAAGACTAAATAAGGTATAGTATGTCCATTCCACCCATAAAACTGCAGAGATTAAACAAAAACTTTAAATCGGAAAATAAGATTATCTAATATTTCTTACTCATAACTTCGTCTAAAATAACGCTTTTCAGCATTTTATGACCAAATAATGATGTCCAATCCACACATGAACAAGCTGAAATTGAAAACAAAACTTCATGTCAGAAAATAAGATTATTTTTAATATTCCTTATGCATAACTTCGTCTTAAATGTCTCTTTTAAGCATTTTAAGACTAAGTAAGTTATAGTATGTCCATTCCACCCATAGAAGTGCAGAAATTTAACAAAAACTTTAAATCGGAAAATAAGACTATCTAATATTTTTTCACTCATAATTTCGTCTGAAACGTATGTTTTCAGTAGTTTAGGACTAAATAAGATGTAGTATGTCCATTCCACCCATAAAAGTGCAGAAATTTAACAAAAACTTTAAATCGGAAAATAAGATTATTTAATATTTTTTTACTCATAATTTCGTCTAAAATGTCTGTTTTTAGTATTTTGAGACTAAATTAGGTATAGTATGTCCAATCCACACATAAAAAAGCTGAAATTGAAAAAAAACTTGAATCTGAAAATTAGATTATTTAATATTATTTACTCATAACTTCGTATAAATTGTCGATTTCCAGTATTTTATGACTGAATAAGGAAGGTATTTCCGATCCACATATAGAAGTGCGGAAATTGAACAATAACTTCAAATTGGAAAATAAGATTATTTGATAAGTTCTGCTCATAACTGACTTATTTCAGCATTTAATGATTAAATAAGGTATAATATATTCAATCTCCACATAAAAGTGAAGTAACTGAACAAAAACGTCAAATCGTAAAATAAGATGATTTAATATTCTTTCCTCATAACTTCGTCTAAAATGTCCCTTTTCAGCATTTTATGACTAAATAAGGTATAATATGTCCAATCCACACATAAAAGTGCAGAAATTGAACAAACACTCTAAATCGGAAAATAAGATTATTTAATATTTTTTACTCATAACTTCAACTAAAATGTCTCTTCATAGCATTCTATGACTAAATGAGGTATAGTCTGTCCAATCCACACATAAAAGTGCAGAAATTGAACAAAAACTTTATATCGGAAAACAAGATTATTTAATATTTTTTACGCATAACTTCGTCTAAAATAACGCTTTTCAGCATTTTATGACTAAATAAGGTATAGAATGTCCAATCCACACATAAAAAAGCTGAAATTGAAAAAAAAAATTTAATCGGAAAATTAGATAATTTTATATTTTTTACTCATAACTTCGTCTAAAATGTCTATTTTCAGCATTTTATGACTAAATTAGGTATAGTATGTCCGATCCACACATAAAAGTGCAGAAATTGAACAAAAGATTTAAATCGGAAAATAAGATTATTTAATATGTTCTGCTCATAACTTCGTGTAAAATGACTTATTTCAGCATTTAAGGACTAAATAAGTTATAATATGTCCAATCCACACATAAAAGTCCAAAGATCGAACAAAAACTTTAAATCGGAAAGTAAGATTATTTAAGATTTTTTACTCATAACTTCTTCTAAAATAACGCTTTTCAGCATTTTGAGACTAAATAAGTTATAGTATGTCCATTCCAACCATAAAAGTGCAGAAATTCAACAAAAACTTTAAATCGGAAAATAAGATTATTTAATATTATTTCGATCATAATTTCGTCTGAAATGTATGTTTTCAGTAGTTTAGGACTAAATAAGGTATAGTTTGTCCATTCCACCCCTAAAAGTGCAGAAATTCAACAAAAACTTTAAATCGGAAAATAAGATTATTTAATATTTTTTCACTCATAATTTCATCTGAAATGCCTGTATTCAGTATTTTAAGACTAAATAAGGTATAGTATGTCCATTCCACCTATAAAAGTGCAGAAATTTAACAAAAACTTTAAATCGGAAAGTAAGATTATTTAATATTTCTTACTCATAACTTCGTCTAAAATGTCTATTTTCAGCATTTTAAGACTAAATAAGGTATAGTATGTCCAGTCCACACATAAAAGTGCAGAAATTGAAGAAAAACTTTAAATCGGAAAGTAAGATTATTTAATATTTCTTACTCATAACTTCGTCTAAAATAACGCTTTTCAGCATTTTATGACCAAATAATGATGTCCAATCCACACATGAACAAGTTGAAATTGAAAACAAAACTTCATGTCGGAAAATAAGATTATTTTTAATATTTCTTACGCATAATTTCGTCTAAAATGTCTATTTTAAGCATTTTAAGACTAAATAAGGTATAGTATGTCCATTCCACCCATAAAACTGCAGAGATTAAACAAAAACTTTAAATCGGAAAATAAGATTATCTAATATTTCTTACTCATAACTTCGTCTAAAATAACGCTTTTCAGCATTTTATGACCAAATAATGATGTCCAATCCACACATGAACAAGCTGAAATTGAAAACAAAACTTCATGTCAGAAAATAAGATTATTTTTAATATTCCTTATGCATAACTTCGTCTTAAATGTCTCTTTTAAGCATTTTAAGACTAAGTAAGTTATAGTATGTCCATTCCACCCATAGAAGTGCAGAAATTTAACAAAAACTTTAAATCGGAAAATAAGACTATCTAATATTTTTTCACTCATAATTTCGTCTGAAATGTATGTTTTCAGTAGTTTATGACTAAACAAGGTATTGTATGTCCATTCCACCCATAAAGGTGCAGAAACTTAACAAAAACTTTAAATCGGAAAATAAGATTATTTAATATTTTTTTACTCATAATTTCGTCTAAAATATCTGTTTTTAGTATTTTGAGACCAAATTAGGTATAGTATGTCCAATCCACACATAAAAGTGCAGAAATTGAACAAAAGCTTTAAATCGGAAAATAAGATTATTTAATATTTTTTATTCATAACTTCGTATAAAATGTCGATTTCCAGTATTTTATGACTGAATAAGGAAAGTATTACCGATCCACATATAAAAGTGCAGAAATTGAACAAAAACTTTAAATTGGAAAATAAGATTATTTAATATTTTTTACACATAACTTCGCCTAAAATGTCTATTTTCAGCATTTTAAGACTAAATAAAGTATAGTATGTCCAATCCACACATAAAAGTGCAGAGATTGAACAAAAACTTTAAATCGGAAAGTAAGATTATTTAATATTTCTTACTCATAACTTCGTCTAAAATAACGTTTTCAGCATTTTATGACCAAATAATGATGTCCAATCCACACATGAACAAGCTGAAATTAAAAACAAAACTTCATGTCGGAAAATAAGATTATTTTTAATATTCTTTACGCATACCTTCGTCTAAAATGTCTCTTTTAAGCATTCTAAGACTAAATTAGTTATAGTATGTCCATTCCACCCATAAAAGTGCAGAAATTTAAAAAAAACTCTATTTCGGAAAATATGATTATTTCATATTTTTTTACTCACAACTTCGTCTTAAATGTCTGTTCTCACCATTCTTAAACTAAGTAAGGTATAATATGTCCAATCCATACATAAAAGTGCAGAAATTTAACAAAAACTTTAAATCGGAAAGTAAGATTATTTAATATTTTTTACTCATAACTTCGTCTAAAATAACGCTTTTCAGCATTTTATAACTAAATAAGTTATAGTATGTCCATTCCACCCATAAAAGTGCAGAAACTTAACAATAACTTTAAATCGGAAAATAAGATTATTTAATATTTTTTCACTCATAATTTCGTCTGAAATGTCTGTTTTCAGTATTTTAAGACTAAATAAGGTATAAAATGTCCATTCCACCCATTAAAGTGCAGAAATTTAACAAAAAATTTAAATCGGAAAATAAGATCATTTAATACTTATTACTCATAACTTCGTCTAAAATGTCTATTTGCAGCATTTTATGACTAAATTATGTATAGTATGTCCAATCCACACATAGAAGAGCAGAAATTGTACAAAAACTCTAAATCGGAAAATAAGATTATTTAATATTTTTTTACTCATAATTTCGTCTAATATGCCTGTTTTCAGCATTTCAAGACTAAATAAGGTATAATAAGTACAATCCACACATAAAAGTGCCGAAATTGAAAAAGAAAAACTTTAAATCGGAAAATAAGTCTATTTAATATTTTTTCACTCATAGTTTCGTCTGAAATGTATATTTTCAGTAGTATAGGACTAAATAAGGTATAGTATGTCCATTCCACCCATAAAAGTGCAGAAATTTAACAAAAAACTTAAATCGGAAAATAATATTATTTACTGTTTTTTCACTCATAATTTCGTCTGAAATGTATATTTTCAGTAGTTTAGGACTAAATAAGGTATAGTATGTACATTCCACCCATAAAAGTGCAGAAATTTAACAACAACTTTAAATCGGAAAATAAGAATATTTAATATTTTTTTACCCATAATTTCGTCTAAAATGTCTCTTTTCAGCATTTTCTGACTAAATAAGTTATAATATGTCCAATCCACACATAAAAGTGCAGAAATTGAACAAAAACTTTAAATCGGAAAATAAGATTACATAATATTTTTAAAATCATAACTTCGTCTAAAATGTCTCTTTTCAGCATTTTATGACTAAGTTATGTGTCCAATCCACCCATAAATGTGTAGAAATTTAAAAAAAACTTTAAATAGGAAAATAAGATTATTTCATATTTTTTCACTCATAATTTCGTCTAAAATGTCTGTTTTCAGTATTTGAGGACTAAATAAGGTATAATAAGTCCAATCCACACACAAAAGTGCAGAAATTGAAAAAGAAAAACTTTAAATCGGAAAATAAGACTATTCAATATTTTTTTGTCATAACTTTGTCTAAATTGTCTCTTTTCAGCATTTTATGACTAAATAAGTTATAATATGTCCAATCCACACATAAAAGTGCAGAAATTGAACAAATACTTTAAATCGGAAAATAAGATTACATAATATTTTTTTTACTCATAATTACGTCTAAAATGTTTCATTTTTGCATTCAATGACTAAATAAGGTATAATATATCCAATTACCAAATAAAAGTGCAAAAATCGAACAAAAACTTTAAATTGGAAAGTAAGATTATTTAATATTTTTCACTCATAACTTCATCTAAAATAACGCTTTTCATCATTTTATGACTAAATAAGGTATAATATGTCCAATCCACACACAAAAAAGCTGAAATTAAAAAAAACTTTAAATTGGAAAATTAGATTATTTAATATTTTTTAGACATAGCTTCACCTAAATGTATATTTTCAGCATTTTAAGACTAAATAATGTACAGTATGTCCATTTCACCCATAAAAGTGCAGAAATTTAACAAAAACTTTAAATCGGAAAATAAGATTATTTAATATTTTTTCACTCATAATTTCGTCTGAAACGTATGTTTTCAGTAGTTTAGGACTAAATAAGATATAGTATGTCCATTCCACCCATAAAAGTGCAGAAATTTAACAAAAACTTTAAATCGGAAAATAAGATTATTTAATATTTTTTTACTCATAATTTCGTCTAAAATGTCTGTTTTCAGTATTTTGAGACTAAATTAGGTATAGTATGTCCAATCCACACATAAAAAAGCTGAAATTGAAAAAAAACTTGAATCTGAAAATTACATTATTTAATATTATTTACTCATAACTTCGTATAAATTGTCGATTTCCAGTATTTTATGACTGAATAAGGAAGGTATTTCCGATCCACATATAGAAGTGCGGAAATTGAACAATAACTTCAAATTGGAAAATAAGATTATTTGATAAGTTCTGCTCATAACTGACTTATTTCAGCATTTAATGATTAAATAAGGTATAATATATTCAATCTCCACATAAAAGTGAAGTAACTGAACAAAAACTTCAAATCGGAAAATAAGATGATTTAATATTCTTTCCTCATAACTTCGTCTAAAATGTCTCTTTTCAGCATTTCAAGACTAAATAAGGTATAATAAGTCCAATCCACACATAAAAGTGCCGAAATTGAAAAAGAAAAACTTTAAATCGGAAAATAAGACTATTTAATATTTTTTGGTCATAACTTCGTCTAAAATGTCTCTTTTCAGCATTTTATGACTAAATAAGTTATAATATGTCCAATCCTCACATAAAAGTTCAAAGATCGAACAAAAACTTTAAATCGGAAAGTAAGATTATTTAATATTTTTTACACATAACTTCATCTAAAATAACGCTTTTCAGCATTTTATGACTAAATAAGGTATAGAATGTCCAATCCACACATAAAAAAGCTGAAATTGAAAAAAAACTTTAAATCGGAAAATTAGTATATTTGATATTTTTTACTCATAACTTCGTCTAAAATGTCGATTACCAGCATTTTAAGACTGAAAAAGGAAGGTATATCCGATCCACATATAAAGTGCAGAAATTGAACAAAAACTTTTAATTGGAAAATAAGATTATTTGATATGTTCTGCTCATAACTTCGTCTAAAATGACTTATTTCAGCATTTGATGATTAAATAACGTATAATATATTCAATATGCACATAACAGTGAAGTAACTGAACAAAAACGTCAAATCGTAAAATAAGATGATTTAATATTCTTTCCTCATAACTTCGTCTAAAATGTCTCTTTTCAGCATTTTATGACTAAATAAGGTATAATATGTCCAATCCACACATAAAAGTGCAGAAATTGAACAAAAACTTTATATCGGAAAACAAGATTATTTAATATTTTTTACGCATAACTTCGTCTAAAATAACGCTTTTCAGCATTTTATGACTAAATAAGGTATAGAATGTCCAATCCACACATAAAAAAGCTGAAATTGAAAAAAAAAAATTTAATCGGAAAATTAGATAATTTTATATTTTTTACTCATAACTTCGTCTAAAATGTCTATTTTCAGCATTTTATGACTAAATTAGGTATAGTATGTCCGATCCACACATAAAAGTGCAGAAATTGAACAAAAGATTTAAATCGGAAAATAAGATTATTTAATATGTTCTGCTCATAACTTCGTGTAAAATGACTTATTTCAGCATTTAAGGACTAAATAAGTTATAATATGTCCAATCCACACATAAAAGTCCAAAGATCGAACAAAAACTTTAAATCGGAAAGTAAGATTATTTAAGATTTTTTACCCATAACTTCTTCTAAAATAACGCTTTTCAGCATTTTGAGAATAAATAAGTTATAGTATGTCCATTCCAACCATAAAAGTGCAGAAATTCAACAAAAACTTTAAATCGGAAAATAAGATTATTTAATATTATTTCGATCATAATTTCGTCTGAAATGTATGTTTTCAGTAGTTTAGGACTAAATAAGTTATAGTTTGTCCATTCCACCCCTAAAAGTGCAGAAATTCAACAAAAACTTTAAATCGGAAAATAAGATTATTTAATATTTTTTCACTCATAATTTCATCTGAAATGCCTGTATTCAGTATTTTAAGACTAAATAAGGTATAGTATGTCCATTCCACCTATAAAAGTGCAGAAATTTAACAAAAACTTTAAATTGGAAAGTAAGATTATTTAATATTTTTCACTCATAACTTCATCTAAAATAACGCTTTTCAGCATTTTATGACTAAATAAGGTATAATATGTCCAATCCACACATAAAAAAGCTGAAATAAAAAAAAAATTAAATTGGAAAATTAGATTATTTAATATTTTTTAGACATAGCTTCGACTTAATGTCTATTTTCAGCATTTTAAGACTAAATAATGTATAGTATGTCCATTCCACACATAAAAGTGCAGAAATTGAACAAAAGCTTTCAATCGGAAAATAAGATTATTTAATATTTTTTACTCATAACATCGTCTGAAATGTCTCTTTAATAGCATTTTATGACTAAATGAGGTATAGTATGTCCAATCCACTCATTAAAGTGCAGAAATTGAACAAAAATTTCAAATCGGAAAGTAAGATTATTTAATATTTCTTACTCATAAATTCGTCTAAAATAACGCTTTTCAGCATTTTATGACCAAATAGTGATGTCCAATCCACACATGAACAAGCTGAAATTGAAAACAAAACTTCATGTCGGAAAATAAGATTATTTTTAATATGCTTTACGCATAACTTCGTCTAAAATGTCCCTTTCAAGCATTTTAAGACTAAATAAGTTATAGTATGTCCATTCCACCCATAAAAGTGCAGAAATTCAACAAAATCTTTAAATCGGAAAATAAGATTATTTAATATTTTTTCACTCATAATTTCATCTGAAATGACTGTTTTCAGTATTTTAAGACTAAATAAGGTATAGTATGTCCATTCCACCCATAAAAGTGCAGAAATTCAACAAAATCTTTAAATCGGAAAATAAGATTATTTAATATTTTTTCACTCATAATTTCATCTGAAATGTCTGTTTTCAGTATTTTAAGACTAAATAAGGTATAGTATGTCCATTCCACCTATAAAAGTGCAGAAATATAACAAAAACTCTAAATCGGAAAATAAGATTATTTAATATTTTTTTTTACTCATAACTTCGTCTAATATGTCTGTTTTCAGCATTTCAAGACAAAATAAGTTATAATAAGACCAATCCACACATAAAAGTGCCAAAATTGAGAAAGAAAAACTTTAAATCGGAAAATAAGATTAAATAATATTTTTTTACTCATAACTTCGTCTAAAATGTCACTTTTCAGCATTTTATGACTAAATAAGTTATATGTCCAATCCACCCATAAATGTGCAGAAATTTAAAAAAACTTTAAATCGGAAAATAAGATTATTTCATATATTTTCACTCATAATTTCGTCTAAAATGTCTGTTTTCAGTATTTGAGGACTAAATAAGGTATAATAAGTCCAATCCACACACAAAAGTGCAGAAATTGAAAAAGAAAAACTTTAAATCGGAAAATAAGACTATTTAATATTTTTTTGTCATAACTTTGTCTAAAATGTCTCTTTTCAGCATTTTATGATTAAATAAGTTATAATATGTCCAATCCACACATAAAAGTGCAGAAATTGAACAAAAACTTTAAATTGGAAAGTAAGATTATTTAATATTTTTCACTCATAACTTCATCTAAAATAACGCTTTTCAGCATTTTATGACTAAATAAGTTATAATATGTCCAATCCACACATAAAAGTGCAGAAATTGAACAAAAGCTTTAAATCGGAAAATAAGATTATTTAATATTTTTTACTCATAACTTCGTCTGAAATGTCTCTTTAATAGAATTTATGACTAAATGAGGTATAGTATGTCCAATCCACTCATTAAAGTGCAGAAATTGAACAAAAATTTCAAATCGGAAAGTAAGATTATTTAATATTTCTTACTCATAACTTCGTCTAAAATAACACTTTTCAGCATTTTATGACCAAATAATGATGTCCAATCCACTCATGAACAAGCTGAAATTGAAAACAAATCTTCATGTCGGAAAATAAGATTATTTTTAATATGCTTTACGCATAACTTCATCTAAAATGTCTCTTTCAAGCATTTTAAGACTAAATAAGTTATAGTATATCCATTCCACCCATAAAAGTGCAGAAATTTAACAAAAACTTTAAATCGGAAAATAAGATTATTTAATATTTTTTTACTCATAATTTCGTCTAAAATGTCTATTATTAGTATTTTGAGACTAAATTAGGTATAGTATGTCCAATCCACACATAAAAAAGCTGAAATTGAAAAAAAACGTTAAATCGGAAAATTAGATTATTTAATATTTTTTACTCATAACTTCGTATAAATTGTCGATTTCCAGTATTTTATGACTGAATAAGGAAGGTATTTCCGATCCACATATAGAAGTGCAGAAATTGAACAATAACTTTAATTTGGAAAAAAAGATTATTTGATAAGTTCTGCTCATAACTGACTTATTTCAGCATTTAATGATTAAATATGGTATAATATATTCAATCTCCACATAAAAGTGAAGTAACTGATCAAAAACTTCAAATCGGAAAATAAGATGATTTAATATTCTTCCTCATAACTTCGTCTAAAATGTCTCTTTTTAGCATTTCAAGACTAAATAAGGTATAATAAGTCCAATCCACACATAGAAGGGCCGAAATTGAAAAAGAAAAACTTTAAATCGGAAAATAAGACTATTTAATATTTTTTGGTCATAACTTCGTCTAAAATGTCTCTTTTCAGCATTTTATGACTAAATTAGTTATAATATGTCCAATCCTCACATAAAAGTTCAAAGATCGAACAAAAACTTTAATTCGGAAAGTAAGATTATTTAATATTTTTTACGCATAACTTCGTCTAAAATAACGCTCTTCAGCATTTTATGACTAAATAAGGTATAGAATGTCCAATCCACACATAAAAAAGCTGAAATTGAAAAAAAAAATTAAATCGGAGAATTAGATTATTTTATATTTTTTACTCATAACTTCGTCTAAAATGTCTATTTTCAGCATTTTATGACTAAATTAAGTATAGTATGTCCAATCCACACATAAAAGTGCAGAAGTTGAACAAAAGATTTAAATCGGAAAATAACATTATTTAATATGTTCTGCTCATAACTTCGTGTAAAATGACTTATTTCAGCATTTAAGGACTAAATAAGGTATAATATATCCAATCCCCTCATAAACCTGCAGAAATTGAACAAAAACTTTAAATCGGAAAATAAGATTACATAATATTTTTTTACTCATAACTTCGTCTAAATTGTCTCTTTTCAGCATTTCATGACTAAATATGTTATAATATGTCCAATCCACACATAAAAGTCCAAAGATCGAACAAAAACTTTAAATCGGAAAGTAAGATTATTTAATATGTTTTACTCATAACTTCTTCTAAAATAACGCTTTTCAGCATTTTAAGACTAAATAAGTTATAGTATGTCCATTCCAACCATAAAAGTGCAGAAATTCAACAAAAACTTTAAATCGGAAAATAAGATTATTTAATATTTTTCCGATCATAATTTCGTCTGAAATGTATGTTTTCAGTAGTTTAGGACTAAATAAGGTATAGTTTGTCCATTCCACCCATAAAAGTGCAGAAATTCAACAAAAACTTTAAATCGGAAAATAAGATTATTTAATATTTTTTCACTCATAATTTCATCTGAAATGTCTGTCTTCAGTATTTTAAGACTATATAAGGTATAGTATGTCCATTCCACCTATAAAAGTGCAGAAATTTAACAAAAACTTTAAATTGGAAAGTAAGATTATTTAATATTTTTCACTCATAACTTCATCTAAAATAACGCTTTTCAGCATTTTATGACTAAATAAGGTATAATATGTCCAATCCACACATAAAAAAGCTGAAATTAAAAAAAAAATTAAATCGGAAAATTAGATTATTTAATATTTTTTAGACATAGCTTCGCCTAAATGTCTATTTTCAGCATTTTAAGACTAAATAATGTATAGTATGTCCATTCCACACATAAAAGTGCAGAAATTGAACAAAAGCTTTAAATCGGAAAATAAGATTATTTAATATTTTTTACGCATAACTTCGTCTGAAATGTCTCTTTAATAGCATTTTATGACTAAATGAGGTATAGTATGTCCAATCCAATCATTAAAGTGCAGAAATTGAACAAAAATTTCAAATCGGAAAGTAAGATTATTTAATTTTTCTTACTCATAAATTCGTCTAAAATAACGCTTTTCAGCATTTTATGACCAAATAATGATGTCCAATCCACACATGAACAAGCTGAAATTGAAAACAAAACTTCATGTCGGAAAATAAGATTATTTTTAATATGCTTTACGCATAAATTCGTCTAAAATGCCTCTTTCAAGCATTTTAAGATTAAATAAGTTATAGTATGTCCATTCCACCCATAAAAGTGCAGAATTTCAACAAAAGCTTTAAATCGGAAAATAAGATTATTTAATATTTTTTCACTCATAATTTCATCTGAAATGTCTGTTTTCAGTATTTTAAGACTAAATAAGGTATAGTATGTCCATTCCACCTATAAAAGTGCAGAAATATAACAAAAACTCTAAATCGGAAAATAAGATTATTTTATATTTTTTTTTACTCATAACTTCGTCTAATATGTCTGTTTTCAGCATTTCAAGACTAAATAAGTTATAATAAGACCAATCCACACATAAAAGAGCCGAAATTGAAAAAGAAAAACTTTAAATCGGAAAATAAGATTATTTCATATTTTTTCACTCATAATTTCGTCTAAAATGTCTGTTTTCAGTATTTGAGGACTAAATAAGGTATAATAAGTCCAATCCACACACAAAAGTGCAGAAATTGAAAAAGAAAAACTTTAAATCGGAAAATAAGACTATTTAATATTTTTTTGTCATAACTTTGTCTAAAATGTCTCTTTTCAGCATTTTATGACTAAATAAGTTATAATATGTCCAGTCCACACATAAAAGTGCAGAAATTGAACAAAAACTTTAAATCGGAATATAAGATTACATAATATTTTTTTTACTCATAATTACGTCTAAAATGTTTCATTTTTGCATTCAATGACTAAATAAGGTATAATATATCCAATTCCCAAATAAAAGTGCAAAAATCGAACAAAAACTTTAAATTGGAAAGTAAGATTATTTAATATTTTTCACTCATAACTTCATCTAGAATAACGCTTTTCAGCATTTTATGACTTAATAAGGAATAATATGTCCAATCCACTCATAAAAAAGCTGAAATTAAAAAAAACTTTAAATTGGAAAATTAGATTATTTAATATTTTTCAGGCATAGCTTCGCCTAAATGTCTATTTTCAGCAATTTAAGACTAAATAATGTATAGTATGTCCATTCCACACATAAAAGTGCAGAAATTGAACAAAAGCTTTAAATCGGAAAATAAGATTATTTAATATTTTTTACTCATAACTTCGTCTGAAATGTCTCTTTAATAGCATTTTATGACTATGTATGTCGAATCCACTCATTAAAGTGCAGAAATTGAACAAAAATTTCAAATTGGAAAGTAAGATTATTTAATATTTCTTACTCATAACTTCGTCTAAAATAACACTTTTCAGCATTTTATGACCAAATAATGATGTCCAATCCACACATGAACAAGCTGAAATTGAAAACCAAATTTCATGTCGGAAAATAAGATTATTTTTAATATGCTTTACGCATAACTTCGTCTAAAATGTCTCTTTCAAGCATTTTAAGACTAAATAAGTTACAGTATGTCCATTCCACCCATAAAAGTGCAGAAATTTAACAAAAACTTTAAATCGGAAAATAAGATTATTTAATATTTTTTTACTCATAATTTCGTCTAAAATGTCTGTTATTAGTATTTTGAGACTAAATTAGGTATAGTATGTCCAATCCACACATAAAAAAGCTGAAATTGAAAAAAAACTTTAAATCGGAAAATTAGATTATTTAATATTTTTTACTCATAACTTCGTATAAATTGTCGATGTCCAGTATTTTATGACTGAATAAGGAAGGTATTTCCGATCCACATATAGAAGTGCAGAAATTGAACAATAGCTTTAAATCGGAAAATAAGATTATTTAATATTTTTTACTCATAACTTCGTCTGAAATGTCTCTTTAATAGTATGTCGAATCCACTCATTAAAGTGCAGAAATTGAACAAAAATTTCAAAATAAGATTATTTAATATTTTTTACTCATAACTTCAACTAAAATATCTCTTCATAGCATTTTATGTCTAAATGAGGTATAGTCTTTCCAATCCACACATAAAAGTGCAGAAATTGAACAAAAACTATCGGAAAACAAGATTATTTAATATTTTTTACTCATAACTTCGTCTATAATGTCTCTTCATAGCATTTTATGACTAAATGAGGTATAGTATGTCCAATTAACAGATAAAAGTGCAGAAATTAAACAAAAGCCTTAAATCGGAAAATAAGATTAATTAATATTTTTTACTCATAACTTCGTCTAAAATGTCTCTTTTCTGAATTTTATGTCTAAATTAGGTATAGAATGTCCAATCCACTCATAAAGTGCAGAAATTGAACAAAAACTTTAAATGCGAAAGTAAGATTATTTAATATTTCTTACTCAAAACTTCGTCTAATATAACGCTTTTCAGCATTTTATGACTAAATAAGGTATAGTATGTCCATGTCCATGTCCTCACATAAAAAAGCTGAAATTAAAAAAAACTTTAAATTGGAAAATTAGATTATTTAATATTTTTTAGACATAGCTTCGCCTAAATGTCTATTTTCAGCATTTTATGACTAAATAATGTATAGTATGTCCATTCCACACATAAAAGTGCAGAAATTGAACAAAAGCTTTAAATCGGAAAATAAGATTATTTAATATTTTTTACGCATAACTTCGTCTGAAATGTCTCTTTAATAGCATTTTCTGACTAAATGAGGTATAGTATGTCCAATCCACTCATTAAAGTGCAGATATTGAACAAAAATTTCAAATCGGAAAGTAAGATTATTTAATATTTCTTACTAATAAATTCGTATAAAATAACGCTTTTCAGCATTTTATGACCAAATAATGATGTCCAATCCACACATGAACAAGCTGAAATTGAAAACAAAACTTCATGTCGGAAAATAAGATTATTTTTAATATGCTTTACGCATAAATTCGTCTAAAATGCCTCTTTCAAGCATTTTAAGATTAAATAAGTTATAGTATGTCCATTCCACCCATAAAAGTGCAGAATTTCAACAAAATCTTTAAATCGGAAAATAAGATTATTTAATATTTTTTCACTCATAATTTCATCTGAAATGTCTGTTTTCAGTATTTTAAGACTAAATAAGGTATAGTATGTCCATTCCACCTATAAAAGTGCAGAAATATAAAAAAAACTCTAAATCGGAAAATAAGATTATTTAATATTTTTTTTTACTCATAACTTCGTCTAATATGTCTGTTTTCAGCATTTCAAGACTAAATAAGTTATAATAAGACCAATCCACACATAAAAGTGCCAAAATAGAAAAAGAAAAACTTTAAATCAGAAAATAAGATTATTTCATATTTTTCACTCATAATTTCGTCTAAAATGTCTGTTTTCAGTATTTGAGGACTAAATAAGGTATAATAAGTCCAATCCACACACAAAAGTGCAGAAATTGAAAAAGAAAAACTTTAAATCGGAAAATAAGACTATTTAATATTTTTTTGTCATAACTTTGTCTAAAATGTCTCTTTTCAGCATTTTATGACTAAATAAGTTATAATATGTCCAATCCACACATAAAAGTGCAGAAATTGAACAAAAACTTTAAATCGGAATATAAGATTACATAATATTTTTTTTACTCATAATTACGTCTAAAATGTTTCATTTTTGCATTCAATGACTAAATAAGGTATAATATATCCAATTCCCAAATAAAAGTGCAAAAATCGAACAAAAACTTTAAATTGGAAAGTAAGATTATTTAATATTTTTCACTCATAACTTCATCTAAAATAACGCTTTTCAGCATTTTATGACTTAATAAGGAATAATATGTCCAATCCACTCATAAAAAAGCTGAAATTAAAAAAAACTTTAAATTGGAAAATTAGATTATTTAATATTTTTTAGACATAGCTTCGCCTAAATGTCTATTTTCAGCATTTTAAGACTAAATAATGTATAGTATGTCCATTCCACACATAAAAGTGCAGAAATTGAACAAAAGCTTTAAATCGGAAAATAAGATTATTTAATATTTTTTACTCATAACTTCGTCTGAAATGTCTCTTTAATAGTATGTCGAATCCACTCATTAAAGTGCAGAAATTGAACAAAAATTTCAAATTGGAAAGTAAGATTATTTAATATTTCTTACTCATAACTTCGTCTAAAATAACACTTTTCAGCATTTTATGACCAAATAATGATGTCCAATCCACACATGAACAGGCTGAAATTGAAAACCAAATTTCATGTCGGAAAATAAGATTATTTTTAATATACTTTACGCATAACTTCGTCTAAAATGTCTCTTTCAAGCATTTTAAGACTAAATAAGTTACAGTATGTCCATTCCACCCATAAAAGTGCAGAAATTTAACAAAAACTTTAAATCGGAAAATAAGATTAATTAATATTTTTTTACTCATAATTTCGTCTAAAATGTCTGTTATTAGTATTTTGAGACTAAATTAGGTATAGTATGTCCAATCCACACATAAAAAAGCTGAAATTGAAAAAAAACTTTAAATCGGAAAATTAGATTATTTAATATTTTTTACTCATAACTTCGTATAAATTGTCGATTTCCAGTATTTTATGACTGAATAAGGAAGGTATTTCCGATCCACATATAGAAGTGCAGAAATTGAACAATAACTTTAAATTGGAAAAAAGATTATTTGATAAGTTAAATAAGGTATAATATATTCAACCTCCACATAAAAGTGAAGTAACTGAACAAAAACTTCAAGTCGAAAAATAAGATGATTTAATATTCTTCCTCATAACTTCATCTAAAATGTCCCTTTTCAGTATTTTATGACTAAATAAGTTATAATATGTCCATTCCACCCATAAAAGTGCAGAAATTTAACAAAAACGTTATATCGGAAAATAAGATTATTTAAATTTTTTTAGTCATAACCTTGTCTGAAATGTCTGTTTTTAGTATTTTAAGACTAAATTAGGTATAGTATGTCCATTCCACATATAAAAGTGCAGAAATTGAACAAAAGCTTGAAATCGGAAAATAAGATTATTAAATATTTTTTACTCATAACTTCGTCTAAATTGTCGACATCCAGCATTTTATGACTAAATAAGGTATAATATGTCCAATCCACACATGAACAAGCTGAAATAAAAAAAAATTAAATCGGAAAATAAGATTATTTCATATTTTTTACTCATAACTTCGTCTAAAATGTCGAATTCCTGCATCCACATATAAAAGTGCAGAAATTGAATAAAAACTTTAAATTGGAAAATAAGATTAATTGATATGTTCTGCTCATAACTTCGTCTTAAATGACTTATTTCAGCATTTGATGATTAAATAAGTTATAATATATTCAATCTCCACATAAAAGTGAAGTAACTGAACAAAAACATCAAATCGGAAAATAAGATGATTTAATATTCTTTCCTCATAACTTCGTCTAGAATGTCTCTTTTCATCATTTTATGACTAAATAAGGTATAATATGTCAAATCCACACATAAAAGTGCAGAAATTAAAAAAAATTATATCCGAAAATAAGATATTTGATATTCTTTCACTCATTTCTTCGTCTAAAATGTCTCTTTTCAGCATTCTATGACTATATAAGGTATAATATGTCCAATCCACACATAAAAGTGTAGAAATTGAACAAAAGCTTTAAATCGGAAAATAAGATTATTTCATATTTTTTGCTCATTACGTGGTCTAAAATGTCTGCTTTCAGCATTTTATGACTAATTAATTCATAATATGTCCAATACACACATCAAAATGCAGAAATTGAACAAAAACTTTATATCGGAAAATAAGATTATTTAATATTTCTTACACATAACTTCGTCTAAAATAACGCTATTCAGCATTTTATGACTAAATAAGTTAAAGTATGTCCATTCCACCCATGGAAGTGCAGAAATTTAACAATAACTTTAAATCGGAAAATAAGATTGTTTAATATTTTTTCACTCATAATTTCGTCTTAAATGCCTGTTTTCAGTATTTTAAGACTGAATAAGGTATATTATGTCCATTCCACCCATAGAAGTGCAGAAATTTAACAAAATCTTTAAATCGGAAAATAAGATCATAGTAGATATACTAGGAGAGTTCTGGGACGGAAGTGACCTGTCAACCACAGAACACAAACTGAGAACAGCATATTGACAGTGACACGGAACACAGTGACAGATGTGACACGGAACACAGCATCCAGCACCAACACGTTAACAGTCTAAGCGTTTTCCAAGCCTGCCATCTCGGTTACCCATGTGAATGTGAGAAAGCGATGTATATATTTTGCATTGCGGTGATAGGAGATAAGCCGCGAGCTCATAAATTGGAATGTCGATGTGTTAACACCGCTTCGACGTAAGCATGGGCGATAAGCCGTTTGGGTCTGCGCGCTCGGACAGCCCTCATCGTTTCAAGCAAACGACTCCCAAAATCGTCTTCTGCCGAAAATTTGATGGCGATTCAGTTTTTGATTCGTTTAAATCGGCCAAGATTTGATTTTCGTAAAGAATATACGAGTTGAATTGCAAATTATACTTTTTCGACACAACAGCATCATTAAAAGTGCTTAAGAAATTAGGAGTGAAAGAAAATGTGTTATGTTTAATATTGTATTTATAAAATTTGCTTTATACCTGTGTAAATGTGAGAAATCAAAGAATGTATGTTGGATGACGGCGCGTGCGCACTTACATCAGATAAGCCGCAAGCTCATAAATTGAAATGTCGATGTGTTAACATCGCTTCGACGTGAGCAAGGGCGATAAGCCGTTTGGGTGTGTGCGCTCGGACAGCCCTCATCGTTTCAAGCAAACAACTCCCAAAATCGTCTTCTGCCGAAAATTTGATGGCGATTCAGTTTTTGATTCATTTAAATCGGCCAAGATTTGATTTTCGTATAGAATATACGAGTTAAATTGCAAATTATGCTTATTTGACACAACAGCATCATTAAAAGTGCTTAAGAAATTAGGAGTGAAAGAAAATGTGTTATGTTTAATATTGTATTTATAAAATTTGCTTTATACCTGTGTAAATGTGAGAAATCAAAGAATGTATGTTGGATGACGGCGCGTGCGCACTTACATCAGATAAGCCGCGAGCTCATAAATTGGAATGTCGATGTGTTAACACCGCTTCGACGTGAGCATGGGCGATAAGCCGTTTGGGTCTGCGCGCTCGGAAAACCCTTCTCGTTTCAAGCAAACGACTCCCAAAATCGTCTTCTGCCGAAAATTTGATGGCGATTCAGTTTTTGATTCGTTTAAATCGGCCAAGATTTGATTTTCGTATAGAATATACGAGTTAAATTGCAAATTATACTTTTTCGACACAACAGCATCATTAAAAGTGCTTAAGAAATTAGGAGTGAAAGAAAATGTGTTATGTTTAATTTATATATTTATAAAATTTGCTTTATACCTGTGTAAATGTGAGAAATCAAAGAATGTATGTTGGATGACGGCGCGTGCGCACTTACATCAGATAAGCCGCGAGCTCATAAATTGGAATGTCGACGTGTTAACACCGCTTCGACGTGAGCATGGGCGATAAGCCGTTTGGGTCTGCGCGCTCGGAAAACCCTTCTCGTTTCAAGCAAACGACTCCCAAAATCGTCTTCTGCCGAAAATTTGATGGCGATTCAGTTTTTGATTCGTTTAAATCGGCCAAGATTTGATTTTCGTATAGAATATACGAGTTAAATTGCAAATTATACTTTTTCGACACAACAGCATCATTAAAAGTGCTTAAGAAATTAGGAGTGAAAGAAAATGTGTTATGTTTAATATTGTATTTATAAAATTTGCTTTATACCTGTGTAAATGTGAGAAATCAAAGAATGTATGTTGGATGACGGCGCGTGCGCACTTACATCAGATAAGCCGCGAGCTCATAAATTGGAATGTCGATGTGTTAACACCGCTTCGACGTGAGCATGGGCGATAAGCCGTTTGGGTCTGCGCGCTCGGAAAACCCTTCTCGTTTCAAGCAAACGACTCCCAAAATCGTCTTCTGCCGAAAATTTGATGGCGATTCAGTTTTTGATTCGTTTAAATCGGCCAAGATTTGATTTTCGTATAGAATATACGAGTTAAATTGCAAATTATACTTTTTCGACACAACAGCATCATTAAAAGTGCTTAAGAAATTAGGAGTGAAAGAAAATGTGTTATGTTTAATATTGTATTTATAAAATTTGCTTTATACCTGTGTAAATGTGAGAAATCAAAGAATGTATGTTGGATGACGGCGCGTGCGCACTTACATCAGATAAGACGCAAGCTCATAAATTGAAATGTCGATGTGTTAACACCGCTTCGACGTGAGCAAGGGCGATAAGCCGTTTGGGTGTGTGCGCTCGGACAACCCTCATCGTTTCAAGCAAACGACTCCCAAAATCGTCTTTTGCCGAAAATTTGATGGCGATTCAGTTTTTGATTCGTTTAAATCGGTCAAGATTTGATTTTCGTATAGAATATACGAGTTAAATTGCAAATTATGCTTATTCGACACAACAGCATCATTAAAAGTGTTTAAATAAGAAACCAGGAGTGAAAGAAAATGTGTTATTGTATCTATCAAAAATGATTTTCTGAATAAAACAACATTTTACTTAAAATTTGCTTTATTTAATAAATGATTTTATCAAACAAAATTTTTAGATAGAGTACGGAGTGATTCTTCTTGATGGCATCTCATTGCGTTGACGAAAACGTGTAGGATTTTTGAAGACCTTCTCATTCCAATCGTTTTCACTGAATTGGGTGGTAGGATTGATAGTCATATCATTGAACAATGTAAACACCTTTTGTTTTTCCTCAAAAAAGTTTAGAATATTTTTTAATTCCTCCAAACGTCGAATGTGTTGCTCCAACCTTTCTTTCAACATCATCGTAACTCTATGACTCTCATACTGAAACTGTTGTCAGACAAAAAAACTTGTTTCTTGTCTCCCTTCCTTCTCCCCCCAAAAAAAAAAAAATCTCTCTATTGCTCATAAAGGTAAAGTATTACAAAACCATTTATACAATTCATCAACATTTCTAAGACTACAATAATAGAATTGACTGTTGCTATATTTGTGGTGCATACATGATGTAAATTCGCTGTTGTTGAACGCTGGAACAGAATGAAGAGTATATCTGAAAAATTAGAACTTAGAAAAAAAACACACAACTGAATTCAAAACGTGAAAAGAAAATATTTTATTCAGTGGCCGAGCGTCGTAGACAGGGACAGAAGAAACGAGGAAAGTGAGAACGCACTACAAGCGGGGAGATCCGTTTGAAAGATAAGAGCGAGAATTAAACATGGCTGCAAATGCGTGATGAATGGAAGAGCAGGAAGTGTCTCAAAATATTTTCAATGATTCCCTCAGACTTTACATGAAAATTAAGGTGGAATTGCAGGTTTCTCAAGAAACAAAGTAGGTCACATTAAAAAAATGAGAGCTCGTAAAGAAGCACTTATATCAAAAATCCAAGTTACCATAATTACAAATGCGTTGGGAAGAAACAAATGAAAAGATATTGAAAAAAAAACGTTACACAAATCAGGGAAAACCGGTGAAAGAAGAGCGAAATACTTTCAAACTTCATAAAAAAATTTTTGGTATATAGACAAGACTGAACAATGAAATTTTATATTTCAAAAACAAATACATGTAGAATATAAAGTACATCACATATCAGTTGAAGTGCAAAATCTTTCAAACACAAGTCTGGGAGAGACATCC
This sequence comes from Crioceris asparagi, assembly GCA_958507055.1. Lineage (NCBI taxonomy): Eukaryota > Metazoa > Arthropoda > Insecta > Coleoptera > Chrysomelidae > Crioceris > Crioceris asparagi. The sequence continues at coordinate 23,374,559 of OY293832.1, forward strand.
AATAGAATTTATTAAGAAGTAAGTCATTTAATGACAACATAGTATTAACAAAAAAGCAGTCTGGAAGTATGAAAATGAAAAGCAATATGAAAACATGTAAATTGTGTCGCTCATTATACACATTGTTTAACTTTCAACGTTTTTCATCTATGCGAGGACAATTGCTAATTTTGTTAGAACAAAGAAAAAATTAAAAATTGATGACAAGAAACATTGAAAAAGAAGACCACCACCCAATATAATTTATTAATAACCTTGTAAAATAATGCTGGCACATGCATCGTGGTTGTGATTTGTTCCTTCTTATCAACGTTTTTGATCCATCTGTTGAGTCGTATTTTTAATGTCTTTTTAAAATTCCAATTGCTTTTCGTAATATAAGATTGAATGCTATTTGTTGTCTCGAAACATATTTCTGATGGATACATCTTTGAATCCATACAAAAAAAAATAACTCGTGTTTCATTCAATTTTCTTTATTGTTTAAATCAAATAACATATTGTATAAAGCATTAGAATCAGCTTTAATCACCTCTTCACATCTCAAATAATTTGATATTTTTCAAACTTGGTGGTGAAATGATGCATCTCCTTTTCACACCAGAAATTCAACCAAATGGCATCGTTTTCACAAAAGTTGGTTAATTCAACACATACATACTTGTTTTGTTCAATGAAATTTTGAGTTTTGTATCAGAAATTCTTCAAATCCGTCTGGAGAAAAGATGATTTTCTTGTAAAACAACATCATAGACGTCAGAAGCATGCGCATTATTCACCTCAACTCAGCTGTTGTGTTTGCTATTCAATGTCAGTCGTTTGACATAAATTTTTCTTCTTGTTTCCTCAGTACTTTTTGAACCAGACAGATCTGATGTAATTTAGATACAATTCTTAGAAAGCTCTTCCAATTGATGAACCCAACATATATTGAGGAGACATACATGAAAATTCAATGAAAGTTTGTAAATAATTTTCTTCCAAAAGCTTTTGTTCAATCGTTGGGAAAAAAACAACATCATAATGATGGAATTATCTTATTGTTCAAAGGCGAACACAATGAAAAACCATTTGGGTCATCTCTCTGTATCACATATAAAATTACGTATAAGTATCGAAACAAATGAAGAAAATATAGTTCAAAATATAATTTCAGAGTCAATCCAATGCAAATTGTTATGGTAGCAGTTGCACAGAGAAAATGGTAAACTCAAGGAGTGGTAGATGAAATACCAATAAAAAAAGAAGAAATTCCTCACAAGCCGAAAAATGTGACCGATATATTTGTTTGTTTTAACATAGACATAGGCAAAAAATGAAACTTGTCGAGCAAATTAGACAAAATGGCACGAATAGCATACAGAAAACACAAGAGACCACATTAATATCAAATTTGAACATTGCTCACATGCCGAAAAATGTGGATGTTATAATTGTTTGCTTTAATACTGATTTAGATAGAAATGAAACTTGTCCAACAAAATAGACAAAATATCGTTTGTAGGATGCAGAAAGCACGAGAGAATCACTTTAATATGAAATTTGTCTTAGATTCTATCATTATAAATAGATAATCATCATCAGCTGTTCTCCTCGACTGTTGTAATAACAGTATGTCAAGAAGCTCTTGCTTATTACATTTTATATAAATAAAATAAGATATTAGTAAAATAGTGTTTTATTTAATATATAGGAAAAAAAAGATCATTCATAAAAAGAAGTTACTTTGGAAAGCAAAGTTTTCAATTCTTGCAAGAGCCCACTGCTTGGACATTGTACTCCAAACATATTCCAATTAAATTCTCCTACTTGCACAAGTTTTCGTTGAAATTCGTTGTATTTGAAGTAAGTATTCTTCTTGAAGAAATATATATGTCCATCAATATAACGAAACGCTGAAGTTAAATTGCTTGGAATATCTGGAAACTCGTATCTAGTATTACCCATAAATTTTCGAACTCCATTTTCATTATATTCTCGATAGTCACCATTTGTCAATAAAATATAGATTTTTCCACTGTTTGTCTGAAACATAGCTTCTACTTTAACTCCTCTAGGTATATCATAAGCAATGGTTCTGATGCTACCAACGATGTTTAAATTTGGAAATTGACTAAAATAAACTTTCTTATTGCTTGCAACCATAAGATTACCATTCGAAATTTGAAAAGCGTGATTCACTTTGGTTATTCCAGTGTTAATTAAATAATCATGATATAGATTTTCAGATTGATGAATTTTATTGTCTTTTTTATTAGCATTTATGTCTATTTTCCACAAGCGATTTTCAGAAATTACGTATAATTTATGGTTGGGGAATCCTGGTGAATATGCCAAAAACATTACGTCAGGATATTTCACATCACACAAGTTAAATGTAGAGCTAATATCTTCTGGAGAAGGTTGCTGCTGTGTTGTTTTGGGTGTTGTAGTAGGCCTCGGTTTGCCATATAACCTTTGAATTGCTAATTTATCATCTTCGTGTAGACTGTTTGCTGCATCTTGATAAAACGGGTACATTATTGCATGAGTATTTAGGCTGTGACTTATTCCTAGAGAATGTCCAATCTCATGTACCAGTACCATTAACAGATTTATCCCTCCATCACCAATCATGTTTCCATCATCATCAATATATTACCAATTTTCATCAGCTTCTATATGAACTTCAACACATGAAGCATAGGATGCAGGGGGAAACGCGTGTCCTAAGACTACTCCTGGACCATCTAATGGATATGGACAGATCTCTTTACCCATACATATGGTGCGATATTCGTGTTCTCTTTTGACAAATGCTACTAAAATATCTGGAGTGATGTTATTAACATGATCTCTCTTTATCATACTAGCAGTAGTAAGCATTTTAAATGTTAGTCCAGATGCATTTTGCCACATATTGAAAGCTTGTTGAACGACGTTTCGATATTTACCGACAACCTCGACCAAATACCAATGCAGAGTCGTTTTGTTCCATTTAGTTGAAACTACAAATTCATTATCGCTATAGTGACATCGTGGTTTTGATATTAACTCAATCGTTTCTGCATTAAGGCTGCCATCTATCGGTAAATTGTAATCTTCTTGAAACTTTGCTAGACTCTCCTCGAGAGATGTATTTGTATTATTTTGAATATAACCATACTTTTGCAAATATTTCTGTGCATCAGGTAGAGTTAGGTTCGATGACGCGATATGTACCAGCAATAGCAAGGAAACGATCACCTTCATTGTCAACTCGTTAATGATTGAATTACCAAGGTGAATGAATATATTTTGGTGGAGATATGAAATAAAACAAAAAAAGTTTATTTCACAGTATATTAGCATTAGTATGTTAGATGTAGATTCAAATTCATTATCTAAAAAATTCTGTATAATATCTGAACTATAATAAAAGAGATATTCCCTTAAGGTATTAGTATACATACAATCGATTGAGGATGCTTCACAAAATCCATAAAGAAGGTCTAAAACACTCAAATTTACATTATCTAACCAATTTCTTACAATATTAAATAAATTTCGATAAAATTCGTTGAAATTGAGGCATTCCAACATAGCAAGTCAATTTGAAATCACATGCATCTGTACATTTAAAATGGCTGCAATGTCTTCTTCATATAGATTCATGCCGACATTGAACTTGGAAATATACAAGAGGTTCGTATAGGTACCATACTGATATTGAGTCACTTTCACAAAGTCTCCACATTTTGTTTCTATAGGATCAGCAGCATAATCTTCGTTGTCTTCGACATTTTGTTGTATTTCTTGTAGCAAGGTGATGATTGAATCCCACTCGTAGGTGGAGAATGAAATTTCCCAAGGTGTAGACCTTCGCTTCAGAATAACGCATGCACTAAAGTCTCTTGTAGGACTCAGACCACATCGCACCTCGTAGTTACATGTTTGAGATAGAGGAAATGACATTAAAAATAATGGTTTTTCGGTTTGAGCTTTAGTTTCGAACATGATTAAAGCTTTGTCATCAGCCTCATCATCATAGAGTTTGAGGAGCCTTTTAGATCGAACAAAGTTACTCAGCTGATTCAACGTAAAGACCATCTTTTATGATTGTAGATTGTTTATCACACATGTTATAATAATGAATTAATTTTTTAATATCAGTATACAAGATGTGTCGGCATTGATTTAAATTAATATGTATATTTCTCATAACTGTGAAAAAGGTACAACTATCAAGAAAAATGAGGCAAGTAACTCAACAAATGACTGAAAATGACAAAAAAAAAATGGTACAAATATCAAGGAAAATGAGACAAGTAACTACAAAATAGCTATGTGAGATCAGAAAAATGACAGAAAAATGCAAAATACATGAAATGAGAAAGAAAAATGGTACAAATATCAAGAAAAAATTATACAAGTAACTACAAAATAGCAATGTGAGATGTGAAAAATGACAGAAAAATGCAAAATACATGAAATGAGAGAGAAAAATGGTACAAATATCAAGCTGAGAAAAATACAAGACCTTGTATAATCAATGCTCTGAGGAAAGATGAAGCCATCAAGGTCAACGCAGTATTCGGAGGCGAGTTTGTAATCGTGAAAGGTGACCAAGTTCAAACGGAATATAAATATTTCACTACAGCCAATTCACCCATCTTCACCCACCTGGGGTGTAAATTTGTTAATGTTCACTCCTAAATTCATCTTCAAAGACTTAGAAGAATTTCAAGAGAGAGATAGTGGATGGGCACTGAAGCGAGTAATGAATTTAGGAGTGAACATTAACAAATTTACACCCCAGGTGGGTGAGGATGGGTGAATTGGCTGTAGTGAAATATTTATATTCCGTTTGAACTTGGTCACCTTTCACGATTACAAACTCGCCTCCGAATACTGCGTTGACCTTGATGGCTTCATCTTTCCTCAGAGCATTGATTATACAAGGTCTTGTATTTTTCTCAGCTTGATATTTGTACCATTTTTCTCTCTCATTTCATGTATTTTGCATTTTTCTGTCATTTTTCACATCTCACATTGCTATTTTGTAGTTACTTGTATAATTTTTTCTTGATATTTGTACCATTTTTCTTTCTCATTTCATGTATTTTGCATTTTTCTGTCATTTTTCTGATCTCACATAGCTATTTTGTAGTTACTTGTCTCATTTTCCTTGATATTTGTACCATTTTTTTTTGTCATTTTCAGTCATTTGTTGAGTTACTTGCCTCATTTTTCTTGATAGTTGTACCTTTTTCACAGTTATGAGAAATATACATATTAATTTAAATCAATGCCGACACATCTTGTATACTGATATTATAAAATTAATTCATTATTATAACATGTGTGATAAACAATCTACAATCATAAAAGATGGTCTTTACGTTGAATCAGCTGAGTAACTTTGTTCGATCTAAAAGGCTCCTCAAACTCTATGATGATGAGGCTGATGACAAAGCTTTAATCATGTTCGAAACTAAAGCTCAAACCGAAAAACCATTATTTTTAATGTCATTTCCTCTATCTCAAACATGTAACTACGAGGTGCGATGTGGTCTGAGTCCTACAAGAGACTTTAGTGCATGCGTTATTCTGAAGCGAAGGTCTACACCTTGGGAAATTTCATTCTCCACCTACGAGTGGGATTCAATCATCACCTTGCTACAAGAAATACAACAAAATGTCGAAGACAACGAAGATTATGCTGCTGATCCTATAGAAACAAAATGTGGAGACTTTGTGAAAGTGACTCAATATCAGTATGGTACCTATACGAACCTCTTGTATATTTCCAAGTTCAATGTCGGCATGAATCTATATGAAGAAGACATTGCAGCCATTTTAAATGTACAGATGCATGTGATTTCAAATTGACTTGCTATGTTGGAATGCCTCAATTTCAACGAATTTTATCGAAATTTATTTAATATTGTAAGAAATTGGTTAGATAATGTAAATTTGAGTGTTTTAGACCTTCTTTATGGATTTTGTGAAGCATCCTCAATCGATTGTATGTATACTAATACCTTAAGGGAATATCTCTTTTATTATAGTTCAGATATTATACAGAATTTTTTAGATAATGAATTTGAATCTACATCTAACATACTAATGCTAATATACTGTGAAATAAACTTTTTTTGTTTTATTTCATATCTCCACCAAAATATATTCATTCACCTTGATAATTCAATCATTAACGAGTTGACAATGAAGGTGATCGTTTCCTTGCTATTGCTGGTACATATCGCGTCATCGAACCTAACTCTACCTGATGCACAGAAATATTTGCAAAAGTATGGTTATATTCAAAATAATACAAATACATCTCTCGAGGAGAGTCTAGCAAAGTTTCAAGAAGATTACAATTTACCGATAGATGGCAGCCTTAATGCAGAAACGATTGAGTTAATATCAAAACCACGATGTCACTATAGCGATAATGAATTTGTAGTTTCAACTAAATGGAACAAAACGACTCTGCATTGGTATTTGGTCGAGGGTGTCGGTAAATATCGAAACGTCGTTCAACAAGCTTTCAATATGTGGCAAAATGCATCTGGACTAACATTTAAAATGCTTACTACTGCTAGTATGATAAAGAGAGATCATGTTAATAACATCACTCCAGATATTTTAGTAGCATTTGTCAAAAGAGAACACAAATATCGCACCATATGCATGGGTAAAGAGATCTGTCCATATCCATTAGATGGTCCAGGAGTAGTCTTAGGACACGCGTTTCCCCCTGCATCCTATGCTTCATGTGTTGAAGTTCATATAGAAGCTGATGAAAATTGGTAATATATTGATGATGATGGAAACATGATTGGTGATGGAGGGATAAATCTGTTAATGGTACTGGTACATGAGATTGGACATTCTCTAGGAATAAGTCACAGCCTAAATACTCATGCAATAATGTACCCGTTTTATCAAGATGCAGCAAACAGTCTACACGAAGATGATAAATTAGCAATTCAAAGGTTATATGGCAAACCGAGGCCTACTACAACACCCAAAACAACACAGCAGCAACCTTCTCCAGAAGATATTAGCTCTACATTTAACTTGTGTGATGTGAAATATCCTGACGTAATGTTTTTGGCATATTCACCAGGATTCCCCAACCATAAATTATACGTAATTTCTGAAAATCGCTTGTGGAAAATAGACATAATGCTAATAAAAAAGACAATAAAATTCATCAATCTGAAAATCTATATCATGATTATTTAATTAACACTGGAATAACCAAAGTGAATCACGCTTTTCAAATTTCGAATGGTAATCTTATGGTTGCAAGCAATAAGAAAGTTTATTTTAGTCAATTTCCAAATTTAAACATCGTTGGTAGCATCAGAACCATTGCTTATGATATACCTAGAGGAGTTAAAGTAGAAGCTATGTTTCAGACAAACAGTGGAAAAATCTATATTTTATTGACAAATGGTGACTATCGAGAATATAATGAAAATGGAGTTCGAAAATTTATGGGTAATACTAGATACGAGTTTCCAGATATTCCAAGCAATTTAACTTCAGCGTTTCGTTATATTGATGGACATATATATTTCTTCAAGAAGAATACTTACTTCAAATACAACGAATTTCAACGAAAACTTGTGCAAGTAGGAGAATTTAATTGGAATATGTTTGGAGTACAATGTCCAAGCAGTGGGCTCTTGCAAGAATTGAAAACTTTGCTTTCCAAAGTAACTTCTTTTTATGAATGATCTTTTTTTTCCTATATATTAAATAAAACACTATTTTACTAATATCTTATTTTATTTATATAAAATGTAATAAGCAAGAGCTTCTTGACATACTGTTATTACAACAGTCGAGGAGAACAGCTGATGATGATTATCTATTTATAATGATAGAATCTAAGACAAATTTCATATTAAAGTGATTCTCTCGTGCTTTCTGCATCCTACAAACGATATTTTGTCTATTTTGTTGGACAAGTTTCATTTCTATCTAAATCAGTATTAAAGCAAACAATTATAACATCCACATTTTTCGGCATGTGAGCAATGTTCAAATTTGATATTAATGTGGTCTCTTGTGTTTTCTGTATGCTATTCGTGCCATTTTGTCTAATTTGCTCGACAAGTTTCATTTTTTGCCTATGTCTATGTTAAAACAAACAAATATATCGGTCACATTTTTCGGCTTGTGAGGAATTTCTTCTTTTTTTATTGGTATTTCATCTACCACTCCTTGAGTTTACCATTTTCTCTGTGCAACTGCTACCATAACAATTTGCATTGGATTGACTCTGAAATTATATTTTGAACTATATTTTCTTCATTTGTTTCGATACTTATACGTAATTTTATATGTGATACAGAGAGATGACCCAAATGGTTTTTCATTGTGTTCGCCTTTGAACAATAAGATAATTCCATCATTATGATGTTGTTTTTTTCCCAACGATTGAACAAAAGCTTTTGGAAGAAAATTATTTACAAACTTTCATTGAATTTTCATGTATGTCTCCTCAATATATGTTGGGTTCATCAATTGGAAGAGCTTTCTAAGAATTGTATCTAAATTACATCAGATCTGTTTGGTTCAAAAAGTACTGAGGAAACAAGAAGAAAAATTTATGTCAAACGACTGACATTGAATAGCAAACACAACAGCTGAGTTGAGGTGAATAATGCGCATGCTTCTGACGTCTATGATGTTGTTTTACAAGAAAATCATCTTTTCTCCAGACGGATTTGAAGAATTTCTGATACAAAACTCAAAATTTCATTGAACAAAACAAGTATGTATGTGTTGAATTAACCAACTTTTGTGAAAACGATGCCATTTGGTTGAATTTCTGGTGTGAAAAGGAGATGCATCATTTCACCACCAAGTTTGAAAAATATCAAATTATTTGAGATGTGAAGAGGTGATTAAAACTGATTCTAATGCTTTATACAATATGTTATTTGATTTAAACAATAAAGAAAATTGAATGAAACACGAGTTATTTTTTTTTTGTATGGATTCAAAGATGTATCCATCAGAAATATGTTTCGAGACAACAAATAGCATTCAATCTTATATTACGAAAAGCAATTGGAATTTTAAAAAGACATTAAAAATACGACTCAACAGATGGATCAAAAACGTTGATAAGAAGGAACAAATCACAACCACGATGCATGTGCCAGCATTATTTTACAAGGTTATTAATAAATTATATTGGGTGGTGGTCTTCTTTTTCAACGTTTCTTGTCATCAATTTTTAATTTTTTCTTTGTTCTAACAAAATTAGCAATTGTCCTCGCATAGATGAAAAACGTTGAAAGTTAAACAATGTGTATAATGAGCGACACAATTTACATGTTTTCATATTGCTTTTCATTTTCATACTTCCAGACTGCTTTTTTGTTAATACTATGTTGTCATTAAATGACTTACTTCTTAATAAATTCTATTGGATGTCTCTCCCAGACTTGTGTTTGAAAGATTTTGCACTTCAACTGATATGTGATGTACTTTATATTCTACATGTATTTGTTTTTGAAATATAAAATTTCATTGTTCAGTCTTGTCTATATACCAAAAATTTTTTTATGAAGTTTGAAAGTATTTCGCTCTTCTTTCACCGGTTTTCCCTGATTTGTGTAACGTTTTTTTTTCAATATCTTTTCATTTGTTTCTTCCCAACGCATTTGTAATTATGGTAACTTGGATTTTTGATATAAGTGCTTCTTTACGAGCTCTCATTTTTTTAATGTGACCTACTTTGTTTCTTGAGAAACCTGCAATTCCACCTTAATTTTCATGTAAAGTCTGAGGGAATCATTGAAAATATTTTGAGACACTTCCTGCTCTTCCATTCATCACGCATTTGCAGCCATGTTTAATTCTCGCTCTTATCTTTCAAACGGATCTCCCCGCTTGTAGTGCGTTCTCACTTTCCTCGTTTCTTCTGTCCCTGTCTACGACGCTCGGCCACTGAATAAAATATTTTCTTTTCACGTTTTGAATTCAGTTGTGTGTTTTTTTTCTAAGTTCTAATTTTTCAGATATACTCTTCATTCTGTTCCAGCGTTCAACAACAGCGAATTTACATCATGTATGCACCACAAATATAGCAACAGTCAATTCTATTATTGTAGTCTTAGAAATGTTGATGAATTGTATAAATGGTTTTGTAATACTTTACCTTTATGAGCAATAGAGAGATTTTTTTTTTTTTGGGGGGAGAAGGAAGGGAGACAAGAAACAAGTTTTTTTGTCTGACAACAGTTTCAGTATGAGAGTCATAGAGTTACGATGATGTTGAAAGAAAGGTTGGAGCAACACATTCGACGTTTGGAGGAATTAAAAAATATTCTAAACTTTTTTGAGGAAAAACAAAAGGTGTTTACATTGTTCAATGATATGACTATCAATCCTACCACCCAATTCAGTGAAAACGATTGGAATGAGAAGGTCTTCAAAAATCCTACACGTTTTCGTCAACGCAATGAGATGCCATCAAGAAGAATCACTCCGTACTCTATCTAAAAATTTTGTTTGATAAAATCATTTATTAAATAAAGCAAATTTTAAGTAAAATGTTGTTTTATTCAGAAAATCATTTTTGATAGATACAATAACACATTTTCTTTCACTCCTGGTTTCTTATTTAAACACTTTTAATGATGCTGTTGTGTCGAATAAGCATAATTTGCAATTTAACTCGTATATTCTATACGAAAATCAAATCTTGACCGATTTAAACGAATCAAAAACTGAATCGCCATCAAATTTTCGGCAAAAGACGATTTTGGGAGTCGTTTGCTTGAAACGATGAGGGTTGTCCGAGCGCATACACCCAAACGGCTTATCGCCCTTGCTCACGTCGAAGCGGTGTTAACACATCGACATTTCAATTTATGAGCTTGCGTCTTATCTGATGTAAGTGCGCACGCGCCGTCATCCAACATACATTCTTTGATTTCTCACATTTACACAGGTATAAAGCAAATTTTATAAATACAATATTAAACATAACACATTTTCTTTCACTCCTAATTTCTTAAGCACTTTTAATGATGCTGTTGTGTCGAAAAAGTATAATTTGCAATTTAACTCGTATATTCTATACGAAAATCAAATCTTGGCCGATTTAAACGAATCAAAAACTGAATCGCCATCAAATTTTCGGCAGAAGACGATTTTGGGAGTCGTTTGCTTGAAACGAGAAGGGTTTTCCGAGCGCGCAGACCCAAACGGCTTATCGCCCATGCTCACGTCGAAGCGGTGTTAACACATCGACATTCCAATTTATGAGCTCGCGGCTTATCTGATGTAAGTGCGCACGCGCCGTCATCCAACATACATTCTTTGATTTCTCACATTTACACAGGTATAAAGCAAATTTTATAAATACAATATTAAACATAACACATTTTCTTTCACTCCTAATTTCTTAAGCACTTTTAATGATGCTGTTGTGTCGAAAAAGTATAATTTGCAATTTAACTCGTATATTCTATACGAAAATCAAATCTTGGCCGATTTAAACGAATCAAAAACTGAATCGCCATCAAATTTTCGGCAGAAGACGATTTTGGGAGTCGTTTGCTTGAAACGAGAAGGGTTTTCCGAGCGCGCAGACCCAAACGGCTTATCGCCCATGCTCACGTCGAAGCGGTGTTAACACATCGACATTCCAATTTATGAGCTCGCGGCTTATCTGATGTAAGTGCGCACGCGCCGTCATCCAACATACATTCTTTGATTTCTCACATTTACACAGGTATAAAGCAAATTTTATAAATACAATATTAAACATAACACATTTTCTTTCACTCCTAATTTCTTAAGCACTTTTAATGATGCTGTTGTGTCGAAAAAGTATAATTTGCAATTTAACTCGTATATTCTATACGAAAATCAAATCTTGGCCGATTTAAACGAATCAAAAACTGAATCGCCATCAAATTTTCGGCAGAAGACGATTTTGGGAGTCGTTTGCTTGAAACGAGAAGGGTTTTCCGAGCGCGCAGACCCAAACGGCTTATCGCCCATGCTCACGTCGAAGCGGTGTTAACACATCGACATTCCAATTTATGAGCTCGCGGCTTATCTGATGTAAGTGCGCACGCGCCGTCATCCAACATACATTCTTTGATTTCTCACATTTACACAGGTATAAAGCAAATTTTATAAATACAATATTAAACATAACACATTTTCTTTCACTCCTAATTTCTTAAGCACTTTTAATGATGCTGTTGTGTCAAATAAGCATAATTTGCAATTTAACTCGTATATTCTATACGAAAATCACATCTTGGCCGATTTAAATGAATCAAAAACTGAATCGCCATCAAATTTTCGGCAGAAGACGATTTTGGGAGTTGTTTGCTTGAAACGATGAGGGCTGTCCGAGCGCACACACCCAAACGGCTTATCGCCCTTGCTCACGTCGAAGCGATGTTAACACATCGACATTTCAATTTATGAGCTTGCGGCTTATCTGATGTAAGTGCGCACGCGCCGTCATCCAACATACATTCTTTGATTTCTCACATTTACACAGGTATAAAGCAAATATTAAACATAACACATTTTCTTTCACTCCTAATTTCTTAAGCACTTTTAATGATGCTGTTGTGTCAAATAAGCATAATTTGCAATTTAACTCGTATATTCTATACGAAAATCACATCTTGGCCGATTTAAATGAATCAAAAACTGAATCGCCATCAAATTTTCGGCAGAAGACGATTTTGGGAGTTGTTTGCTTGAAACGATGAGGGCTGTCCGAGCGCACACACCCAAACGGCTTATCGCCCTTGCTCACGTCGAAGCGATGTTAACACATCGACATTTCAATTTATGAGCTTGCGGCTTATCTGATGTAAGTGCGCACGCGCCGTCATCCAACATACATTCTTTGATTTCTCACATTTACACAGGTATAAAGCAAATTTTATAAATACAATATTAAACATAACACATTTTCTTTCACTCCTAATTTCTTAAGCACTTTTAATGATGCTGTTGTGTCGAAAAAGTATAATTTGCAATTCAACTCGTATATTCTTTACGAAAATCAAATCTTGGCCGATTTAAACGAATCAAAAACTGAATCGCCATCAAATTTTCGGCAGAAGACGATTTTGGGAGTCGGTTGCTTGAAACGATGAGGGCTGTCCGAGCGCGCAGACCCAAACGGCTTATCGCCCATGCTTACGTCGAAGCGGTGTTAACACATCGACATTCCAATTTATGAGCTCGCGGCTTATCTCCTATCACCGCAATGCAAAATATTTACATCGCTTTCTCACATTCACATGGGTAACCGAGATGGCAGGCTCGGAAAACGCTTAGACTGTTAACGTGTTGGTGTGTGTGGTTGTGGGTTCGATCCCGCGCAATGGTGAACTTTTTTTCCTCAACAATAAAATAATTAATCCCTAATGGCGGTCATGAAAAGTAGGAATCTAAATGCAGTAACTTATCCCCTCTCCGCTAGATGGCGCTCATGAATTGTAGGAATCTAAATGCTGTAACTTATCCCCTCTCCGCTAGATGGCGCTCATGAAATGGAGGAATCTAACATTTGAAACCCCGTTGGAAAAATACTGTCTCTGTGTTCCGTGTCACATCTGTCACTGTGTTCCGTGTCACTGTCAATATGCTGTTCTCAGTTTGTGTTCTGTGGTTGACAGGTCACTTCCGTCCCAGAACTCTCCTAGTATATCTACTGATCATTTATTATTTTTTACTCATAACTTCGTCTAAAATGTCTCTTTTCAGCATTTTATGACTAAATTAGGTATAGTATGTCCAATCCACACATAGTTGAGCAGAAATTGAACAAATACTCTAAATCGGAAAATAAGATTATTTAATATTTTTTAATCATAACTTCGTCTAATATGTCTGTTTTCAGCATTTCAAGACTAAATAAGGAATAATAAGTCCAATCCACACATAAAAGTGCAGAAATTTAACAAAAACTTTAAATCGGAAAATAAGATTACATTTTATATATTCTTTACTCATAAATTCGTCTAAAATGTCTCTTTTAGGCATTTTATGACAAAATAAGTTATAGTATGTCCATTCCACCCATAAAAGTGCAGAAATTTAACAATAACTTTAAATCGGAAAATATGATTATTTAATATTTTTTCACTCATAATTTCGTCTGAAATGTCTGTTTTCAGTATTTTAAGACTATATAAGGTATAGTATGTCCATTTAATATTTTTTTAATCATAATTTCGTCTAAATTGTCTGTTTTAAGTATTTTAAGAATAAAATAGGTATAGTATATCCACTCCACACATAAAAGTGCAGAAATTGAACAAATGCTTTAAATCGGAAAATAAGATTATTTAATATTTTTTACTCATAACTTCGTCTAAAATGTCGATTTCCAGAATTTTATGACTGAATAAGGAAGGTATTTCCGATCCACATATAAAAGTACAGAAATTGAACAAAAACTTTAAATTGGAAAATAAGATTATTTGATATGTTCTGCTCATAACTTCGTCTTAAATGACTTATTTCAGCATTTAATGATTAAATAGGTTATAATATATTCAATCTCCACATAAAAGTGAAGTAACTGAACAAAAACTTCAAATCGGAAAATAAGATAATTTAATATTTTTTACTCAAAACTTCATCTTAAATGTCTGTTCTCACCATTCTAAAGCTATATAAGGTATAATATGTCCAATCCACACATAAAAGTGCAGAAATTGAACAAATACTTTAAATCGAAAAATAAGATAATTTAATATTTTTTACTCATAACTTCATCTTAAATGTCTGTTCTCACCATTCTAAAGCTATATAAGGTATAATATGTCCAATCCACACATAAAAGTGCAGAAATTGAACAAATACTTTAAATCGAAAAATAAGATTATTTAATATTTTTTACTCATAACTTCGTCTAAAATAACGCTATTCAGCATTTTATGACTAAATAAGTTAAAGTATGTCCATTCCACCCATAGAAGTGCAGAAATTTAACAATAACTTTAAATAGGAAAATAAGATTATTTAATATTTTTTCACTCATAATTTCGTCTTAAATGCCTGTTTTCAGTATTTTAAGACTAAATTAGGTATATTATGTCCATTCCACCCATAAAAGTGCAGAAATTTAACAAAATCTTTAAATCGGAAAATAAGATCATTTATTATTTTTTTACTCATAACTTCGTCTAAAATGCCTCTTTTCAGCATCTTATGACTAAATTAGGTATAGTATGTCCAATCCACACATAGAAGAGCAGAAATTGAACAATTACTCTAAATCGGAAAATAAGATTATTTAATATTTTTTAATCATAACTTCGTCTAATATGTCTGTTTTTAGAATTTCAAGACTAAATAAGGAATAATCAGTCCAATCCACACATAAAAGTGCCAAAATTGAAAAAGAAGAACTTTAAATCGGAAGATAAGACTATTTAATATTTTTTGGTCATAGCTTCGTCTAAAATGTCTCTTTTCAGCATTTTATGTCTAAACAAGTTATAATTTGTCCAATCCACACATAAAAGTGCAGAGATTTAACAAAAACTTTAAATCGGAAAATAAGATTACATAATATTTTTTTACTCATAACTTCGTCTAAAATGTCTCTTTTCAGCATTCTATGACTAAATAAGTTATAATATGTCCAATCCACACATAAAAGTGCAAAGAACGAACAAAAACTTTAAATCGGAAAGCAAGATTATTTAATATTTTTTACTCATAACTTCTTCTAAAATAACGCTTTTCAGCATTTTATGACTAAAAAAGGTATAGAATGTCCAATCCACACATAAAAAAGCTGAAATTGAAAAAAAAACTTTAAATCGGAAAATTAGATTATTTAATATTTCTTACTCATAACTTCGTCTAAAATGTATATTTTCAGCATTTTATGACTAAACTAGGTATAGTATGTCCAATCTACCATAAAAGTGCAGAAATTGAACAAAAACTTTAAATCAGAAAGTAAGATTATTTAATATTTCTTACTCATATATTCGCCTAAAACAACGCTTTTCAGCATTTTATGACCAAATAATGTATAATATGTCCAATCACATCACATGATAAAGCTGAAATTGAAAACAAAATTTCATGTCGGAAAATAAGATTATTTTTCATGTTCTTTACGCGTAACTTCGTCTAGAATGTCTCTCTTGAGCATTTAAGGGCTAAATAAGTTATAGTATGTCCATTCCACCCATTAAAGTGCAAAAATTTAACAAAACTCTCAAATAGGAAAATAAGATTATTTAATATTTCTTCACTCATAATTTCGTCTAAAATGTCTGTTTTTAGTATTTTAAGACTAAATTAGTTATAGTATGTCCAATCCACACATAAAAGTACAGAAATTGAACAAAAGCTTTAAATCGGAAAATAAGATTATTTAATATTTTTTACTCATAACTTCGTCTAAAATGTCGATCTCCAGCATTTTATGACTGAATAAGGAAGGTATTTCCGATCCACATATAAAAGTGCAGAAATTGAACAAAATCTTTAAATTGGAAAATAAGATTATTTGATATGTTCTGCTCATAACTTTGGTATAAATGATTTATTTCAGCATTTAATGATTAAATAAGGTATAATATATTCAATCTCCACATAAAAGTGAAGAAATTGAACAAAACTTCAAATCGGAATATAAGATGATTTAATATTTTTTCCTTATAACTTTGTCTAAAATGTCTGTTTTTAGTATTTTATGACTAAATGAGCTATAGTATGTCCAATCCACACATAAAAGTGCAGAAATTTAACAAAAACTTTTAATCGGAATGTAAGATTATTTAATATTTTTTACTCATAACTTCGTCTAAAATGTCTCTTTTCAGCATTTTATGACTAAATGAGCTATAGTATGTCCAATCCACACATAAACGTGCAGAAATTTAACAAAAACTTTAAATCGGAAAGTAAGATTATTTAATATTTTTTACTCATAACTTCGTCTAAAATAACGCTTTTCAGCATTTTATGACTAAATAAGGTATAGTATGTTCATTCCACCCATAAAAGTGCAGAAATTGAGAAAGAAATTATATCCGAACATAAGATTTTTAATATTCTTTCACTCATCTCTTCATCTAAAATGTATCTTTTCAGCATTCTATGACTTTATAAGGTATAATATGTCCAATCAACACATAAAAGTGCAAAAATTGAACAAATACTTTAAATCTGAAAATAAGATTATTCAATATTTTTTATTCATAACTTCGTCTAAAATGTCTCTTTTCAGCATTATATGACGATATAAGTTATAATTTGTCCAATCCACACATAAAATTGCAGAAAATGAACGAATACTTTAAATCGGAAAATAAGATTATTAATTATTTTTTACTCATAATTTCGTCAAAATTAACGCTTTTCAGCCTTTTATGACTAAATAAGTTAACTATGTCCAATCCACACATAAAAGTGCAGAAATTGAATAAAAACTTTAATTCGGAAAATAAGATTATTTCATACTTTTTTACTCATAACTTCGTCTAAAATGTCTCTTTTCAGCATTTTATGACTAAATGAGCTATAGTATGTCCAATCCACACATAAAAGTGCAGAAATTTAACAAAAACTTTTAATCGGAAAGTAAGATTATTTAATATTTTTTACTCATAACTTCGTCTAAAATGTCTCTTTTCAGGATTTTATGACTAAATGAGCTATAGTATGTCCAATCCACACATAAACGTGAAGAAATTTAACAAAAAC
The DNA here is from genome assembly GCA_958507055.1 of Crioceris asparagi. NCBI lineage: Eukaryota > Metazoa > Arthropoda > Insecta > Coleoptera > Chrysomelidae > Crioceris > Crioceris asparagi. The sequence goes on from OY293832.1 coordinate 23,392,268, forward strand.
TTTAAATCGGAACATAAGATTATTTAATATTTCTTACTCATAACTTCGTCTAAAATAACGCTTTTCAGCATTTTATGACTAAATAAGGTATAATATGTTCATTCCACCCATAAAAGTGCAGAAATTGAAAAAAAAATTGTATCCGAAAATAAGATTTTTAATATTCTTTCACTCATTTCTTCGTCTAAAATGTATCTTTTCAGCATTCTATGACTATATAAGGTATAATATGTCCAATCAAAACATAAAAGTGCAGAAATTGAACAAAAGCTTTAAATCGGAAAACAAGATTATTTCATATTTATTAATCATAGCATCGTCTAAAATGTCTGTTTTCAGCAATTATAGACTAAATAAGGTATAATAAGTCCAATCCACACATAAATATGCAGAGATTGAACAAAAATTTTAAATCGGAAAATAAGATTATTTTATATTTTTTACTCATAATTTCGTCTAAAATGTCTGTTTTTAGTATTTGAAGACTAAATTATGTATAGAATGTCCAATCCACACATAAATGTGCGGAAATTGAACAAAAGCTTTAAATCGGAAAATAAGATTATTTAATATTTTTTACTCATAGCATCGTCTAAAATGTCTGTTTTCAGCAATTATAGACTAAATAAGGTATAATAATTCCAATCCACACATAAAAATGCAGAAATTGAACAAAAACTTTAAATCGGAAAATAAAATTATTTAAAATCTTTTACTCATAACTTCCTCTAAAATGTCGATTTCCAGCATTTTATGACTGAATAAGGTATTTCCAATCCACATATAAAAGTGCAGAAATTGAAAAAAAAATTTAGATTGGAAAATATGTTTATTTAATATGTTCTACACATAACTTCGGCTAAAATGACTTATTTCAGCATTTAATGATTGAATAAGGTATAATATATCCAATCTCCACATAAAAGTGAAGAGATTGAACAAAAACTTCAAATCGGGAGATAAGACGATCTAATATTTTTTCCTCATAACTTCCTCTAAAATGTCTCTTTTCAGAATTTTATGACTAAATAAGGTATAATATGTCAAATCCACACATAAAAGTGCAGAAATTTAACAAATACTTTAAATCGGAAAATAAGATTATTTAATATTTTTTACACATAACTTCGTCTAAAATGTCTGTTTTCAGCAATTTAAGACTAAATTAGGTATAGTATGTCCCATCCACACATAAAAGTGCAGAGATTGAACAAAAGCTTTAAATCGGAAAATAAGATTATTTAATATTTTTTACTCATAACTTCGTCTAAAATGTCTGTTTTCAGCAATTTAAGACTAAATAAGGTATAATAATTCCAATCCACACATAAAAATGCAGAAATTGAACAAAAACTTTAAATCGGAAAGCAAGATTATTTAATATTTTTTACTCATAACTTCTTCTAAAATAACGCTTTTCAGCATTTTATGACTAAAAAAGGTATAGAATGTCCAATCCACACATAAAAAAGCTGAAATTGAAAAAAAAACTTTAAATCGGAAAATTAGATTATTTATTATTTTTTACTCATAACTTCGTCTAAAATGTATATTTTCAGCATTTTATGACTAAACTAGGTATAGTATGTCCAATCTACCATAAAAGTGCAGAAATTGAACAAAAACTTTAAATCAGAAACTAAGATTATTTAATATTTCTTACTCATATCTTCGTCTAAAATAACGCTTTTCAGCATTTTATGACCAAATAATGTATAATATGTCCAATCACATCACATGATAAAGCTGAAATTGAAAACAAAATTTCATGTCGGAAAATAAGATTATTTTTCATGTTCTTTACGCGTAACTTCGTCTAAAATGTCTCTCTTGAGCATTTAAGGGCTAAATAAGTTATAGTATGTCCATTCCACCCATTAAAGTGCAAAAATTTAACAAAACTCTTAAATAGGAAAATAAGATTATTTAATATTTCTTCACTCATAATTTCGTCTAAAATGTCTGTTTTTTAGTATTTTAAGACTAAATTAGTTATAGTATGTCCAATCCACACATAAAAGTGCAGAAATTGAACAAAAGCTTTAAATCGGAAAATAAGATTATTTAATATTTTTTACTCATAACTTCGTCTAAAATGTCGATCTCCAGCATTTTATGACTGAATAAGGAAGGTATTTCCGATCCACATATAAAAGTGCAGAAATTGAACAAAATCTTTAAATTGGAAAATAAGATTATTTGATATGTTCTGCTCATAACTTTGTCTTAAATGATTTATTTCAGCATTTAATGATTAAATAAGGTATAATATATCCAATCTCCACATAAAAGTGAAGAAATTGAACAAAACTTCAAATCGGAATATAAGATGATTTAATATTTTTTCCTTATAACTTTGTCTAAAATGTCTGTTTTTAGTATTTTATGACTAAATGAGCTATAGTATGTCCAATCCACACATAAAAGTGCAGAAATTTAACAAAAACTTTTAATCGGAATGTAAGATTATTTAATATTTTTTACTCATAACTTCGTCTAAAATGTCTCTTTTCAGCATTTTATGACTAAATGAGCTATAGTATGTCCAATCCACACATAAACGTGCAGAAATTTAACAAAAACTTTAAATCGGAAAGTAAGATTATTTAATATTTTTTACTCATAACTTCGTCTAAAAAAACGCTTTTCAGCATTTTATGACTAAATAAGGTATAGTATGTTCATTCCACCCATGAAAGTGCAGAAATTGAGAAAGAAATTATATCCGAACATAAGATTTTTAATATTCTTTCACTCATCTCTTCATCTAAAATGTATCTTTTCAGCATTCTATGACTTTATAAGGTATAATATGTCCAATCAACACATAAAAGTGCAAAAATTAAACAAATACTTTAAATCTGAAAATAAGATTATTCAATATTTTTTATTCATAACTTCGTCTAAAATGTCTCTTTTCAGAATTCTATGACAATATAAGTTATAATTTGTCCAATCCACACATAAAATTGCAGAAAATGAACGAATACTTTAAATCGGAAAATAAGATTATTAATTATTTTTTACTCATAATTTCGTCAAAATTAACGCTTTTCAGCCTTTTATGACTAAATAAGTTAACTATGTCCAATCCACACATAAAAGTGCAGAAATTGAATAAAAACTTTAATTCGGAAAATAAGATTATTTCATACTTTTTTACTCATAACTTCGTCTAAAATGTCTCTTTTCAGCATTTTATGACTAAATGAGCTATAGTATGTCCAATCCACACATAAAAGTGCAGAAATTTAACAAAAACTTTTAATCGGAAAGTAAGATTATTTAATATTTTTTACTCATAACTTCGTCTAAAATGTCTCTTTTCAGGATTTTATGACTAACTGAGCTATAGTATGTCCAATCCACACATAAACGTGAAGAAATTTAACAAAAACTTTAAATCGGAACATAAGATTATTTAATATTTCTTACTCATAACTTCGTCTAAAATAACGCTTTTCAGCATTTTATGACTAAATAAGGTATAATATGTTCATTCCACCCATAAAAGTGCAGAAATTGAAAAAAAAATTGTATCCGAAAATAAGATTTTTAATATTCTTTCACTCATTTCTTCGTCTAAAATGTATCTTTTCAGCATTCTATGACTATATAAGGTATAATATGTCCAATCAAAACATAAAAGTGCAGAAATTGAACAAAAGCTTTAAATCGGAAAACAAGATTATTTCATATTTATTAATCATAGCATCGTCTAAAATGTCTGTTTTCAGCAATTATAGACTAAATAAGGTATAATAAGTCCAATCCACACATAAATATGCAGAGATTGAACAAAAATTTTAAATCGGAAAATAAGATTATTTTATATTTTTTACTCATAATTTCGTCTAAAATGTCTGTTTTTAGTATTTGAAGACTAAATTATGTATAGTATGTCCAATCCACACATAAATGTGCGGAAATTGAACAAAAGCTTTAAATCGGAAAATAAAATTATTTAAAATCTTTTACTTATAACTTCGTCAAAAATGTCGATTTCCAGCATTTTATGACTGAATAAGGTATTTCCAATCCACATATAAAAGTGGAGAAATTGAAAAAAAATTTAGATTGGAAAATAAGATTATTTAATATGTTCTACACATAACTTCGGCTAAAATGACTTCTTTCAGCATTTAATGATTGAATAAGGTATAAAATATCCGATCTCCACATAAAAGTGAAGAGATTGAACATAAACTTCAAATCGGAAGATAAGATGATCTAATATTTTTTCAGAATTTTATGACTAAATAAGGTATAATATGTCAAATCCACACATAAAAGTGCAGAAATTGAACAAATACTTTAAATCGGAAAATAAGATTATTTAATATTTTTTACACATACCTTCGTCTAAAATGTCTGTTTTCAGCAATTTAAGACTAAATTAGGTATAGTATGTCCAATCCACACATAAAAGTGCAGAAATTGAACAAAAGCTTTAAATCGGAAAATAAGATTATTTAATATTTTTTAATCATAACTTCGTCTAAAATGTCGATTTCCAGCATATTATGACTGAATAAGGTATTTCCAATCCACATATAAAATTGAACAAAAACTTTAAATTGGAAAATAAGATTATTTCCGATTTTTTTACACATAACTTCGCCTTAAATGTCTGTTCTCATCATGTTTAAACTAAATAAGGTATAATATGTCCAATCCACACATAAAAGTTCACAAATTGAACAAAAACTTTACATCGGAAAGTAAGATTATTTAATATTTTTTACTCATTACTTCGTCTAAAATAACGCTTCTCAGCATTTTATGACTTAATAATGTATAATATGTCCAACCCACACATAAACGTGCAGAAATTTAACAAAAACTTTAAATCGGAACATAAGATTATTTAATATTTTTTATTCATATCTTCGTCTAAAATAACGCTTTTCAGCATTTTATGACTAAATAAGGTATAATATGTTCATTCCACCCATAAAAGTGCAGAAATTGAAAAAAAATTATATCCGAAAATAAGATTTTTAATATTCTTTCACTCATTTCTTCGTCTAAAATGTATCTTTTCAGCATTCTATGACTATATAAGGTATAATATGTCCAATCAACACATAAAAGTGCAGAAATTCAACAAAAGCTTTAAATCGGAAAATAAGATTATTTAATATTTTTTACTCATAGCATCGTCTAAAATGTCTGTTTTCAGCAATTATAGACTAAATAAGGTATAATAATTCCAATCCACACATAAAAATGCAGAAATTGAACAAAAACTTTAAATCGGAAAATAAAATTATTTAAAATCTTTTACTCATAACTTCCTCTAAAATGTCGATTTCCAGCATTTTATGACTGAATAAGGTATTTCCAATCCACATATAAAAGTGCAGAAATTGAAAAAAAAATTTAGATTGGAAAATAAGTTTATTTAATATGTTCTACACATAACTTCGGCTAAAATGACTTATTTCAGCATTTAATGATTCAATAAGGTATAATATATCCAATCTCCACATAAAAGTGAAGAGATTGAACAAAAACTTCAAATCGGGAGATAAGATGATCTAATATTTTTTCCTCATAACTTCCTCTAAAATGTCTCTTTTCAGAATTTTATGACTAAATAAGGTATAATATGTCAAATCCACACATAAAGTGCAGAAATTTAACAAATACTTTAAATCGGAAAATAAGATTATTTAATATTTTTTACACATAACTTCGTCTAAAATGTCTGTTTTCAGCAATTTAAGACTAAATTAGGTATAGTATGTCCCATCCACACATAAAAGTGCAGAGATTGAACAAAAGCTTTAAATCGGAAAATAAGATTATTTAATATTTTTTACTCATAACTTCGTCTAAAATGTCTGTTTTCAGCAATTTAAGACTAAATAAGGTATAATAATTCCAATCCACACATAAAAATGCAGAAATTGAACAAAAACTTTAAATCGGAAAATAAAATTATTTAAAATCTTTTACTCATAACTTCGTCTAAAATGTCGATTTCCAGCATTTTATGACTAAATAAGGTATATCCAATCCACATATAAAAGTGCAGAAATTGAAAAAAAAATTTAGATTGGAAAATAAGATTATTTAATATGTTCTACACATAACTTCGGCTAAAATGACTTATTTCAGCATTTAATGATTGAATAAGGTATAATATATCCAATCTCCACATAAAAGTGAAGAGATTGAACAAAAACTTCAAATCGGAAGATAAGATGATCTAATATTTTTTCCTCATAACTTCCTCTAAAATGTCTCTTTTCAGAATTTTATGACTAAATAAGGTATAATATGTCAAATCCACACATAAAAGTGCAGAAATTGAACAAATACTATAAATCGGAAAATAAGATTATTTAATATTTTTTACACATACCTTCGTCTAAAATGTCTGTTTTCAGCAATTTAAGACTAAATTAGGTATAGTATTTCCAATCCACACATAAAAGTGCAGAAATTGAACAAAAGCTTTAAATCGGAAAATAAGATTATTTAATATTTTTTAATCATAACTTAGTTTAAAATGTCGATTTCCAGCGCATATTATGACTGAAGAAGGTATTTCCAATCCACATATAAAAGTGCAGAAATTGAACAAAAACTTTAAATTGGAAAATAAGATTATTTCCGATTTTTTTACACATAACTTCGCCTTAAATGTCTGTTCTCATCATGTTTAAACTAAATAAGGTATAATATGTCCAATCCACACATAAAAGTTCACAAATTGAACAAAAACTTTAAATCAGAAAGTAAGATTATTTAATATTTTTTACTCATTACTTCGTCTAAAATAACGCTTCTCAGCATTTTATGACTAAATAATGTATAATATGTCCAACCCACACATAAACGTGCAGAAATTTAACAAAAACTTTAAATCGGAACATAAGATTATTTAATATTTTTTATTCATATCTTCGTCTAAAATAACGCTTTTCAGCATTTTATGACTAAATAAGGTATAATATGTTCATTCCACCCATATAAGTGCAGAAATTGAAAAAAAATTATATCCGAAAATAAGATTTTTAATATTCTTTCACTCATTTATTCGTCTAAAATGTATCTTTTCAGTATTCTATGACTATATAAGGAATAATATGTCCAATCAACACATAAAAGTGCAGAAATTCAACAAAAGCTTTAAATCGGAAAATAGGATTATTTAATATTTTTCACTCATAACTTCGTATAAAATGTCTCTTTTCAGCATTCTATGACTATATAAGGTATAATATGTCCAATCAACACATAAAAGTGCAGAAATTCAACAAAAGCTTTAAATCGGAAAATAAGATTATTTAATATTTTTTACTCATAGCATCGTCTAAAATGTCTGTTTTCAGCAATTATAGACTAAATAAGGTATAATAATTCCAATCCACACATAAAAATGCAGAAATTGAACAAAAACTTTAAATCGGAAAATAAAATTATTTAAAATCTTTTACTTATAACTTCCTCTAAAATGTCGATTTCCAGCATTTTATGACTGAATAAGGTATTTCCAATCCACATATAAAAGTGCTAAAATGTATATTTTCAGCATTTTATGACTAAACTAGGTATAGTATGTCCAATCTACCATAAAAGTGCAGAAATTGAACAAAAACTTTAAATCAGAAAGTAAGATTATTTAATATTTCTTACTCATATCTTCGACTAAAATAACGCTTTTCAGCATTTTATGACCAAATAATGTATAATATGTCCAATCACATCACATGATAAAGCTGAAATTGAAAACAAAATTTCATGTCGGAAAATAAGATTATTTTTCATGTTCTTTACGCGTAACTTCGTCTAAAATGTCTCTCTTGAGCATTTAAGGACTAAATAAGTTATAGTATGTCCATTCCACCCATTAAAGTGCAAAAATTTAACAAAACTCTTAAATAGGAAAATAAGATTATTTAATTTTTCTTCACTCATAATTTCGTCTAAAATGTCTGTTTTTAGTATTTTAAGACTAAATTAGTTATAGTATGTCCAATCCACACATAAAAGTGCAGAAATTGAACAAAAGCTTTAAATCGGAAAATAAGATTATTTAATATTTTTTACTCATAACTTCGTCTAAAATGTCGATCTCCAGCATTTTATGACTGAATAAGGAAGGTATTTCCGATCCACATATAAAAGTGCAGAAATTGAACAAAATCTTTAAATTGGAAAATAAGATTATTTGATATGTTCTGCTCATAACTTTGTCTTAAATGATTTATTTCAGCATTTAATGATTAAATAAGGTATAATATATCCAATCTCCACATAAAAGTGAAGAAATTGAACAAAACTTCAAATCGGAATATAAGATGATTTAATATTTTTTCCTTATAACTTTGTCTAAAATGTCTGTTTTTAGTATTTTATGACTAAATGAGCTATAGTATGTCCAATCCACACATAAAAGTGCAGAAATTTAACAAAAACTTTTAATCGGAATGTAAGATTATTTAATATTTTTTACTCATAACTTCGTCTAAAATGTATCTTTTCAGCATTTTATGACTAAATGAGCTATAGTATGTCCAATCCACACATAAACGTGCAGAAATTTAACAAAAACTTTAAATCGGAAAGTAAGATTATTTAATATTTTTTACTCATAACTTCGTCTAAAATAACGCTTTTCAGCATTTTATGACTAAATAAGGTATAGTATGTTCATTCCACCCATAAAAGTGCAGAAATTGAGAAAGAAATTATATCCGAACATAAGATTTTTAATATTCTTTCACTCATTTCTTCATCTAAAATGTATCTTTTCAGCATTCTATGACTTTATAAGGTATAATATGTCCAATCAACACATAAAAGTGCAAAAATTGAACAAATACTTTAAATCTGAAAATAAGATTATTCAATATTTTTTATTCATAACTTCGTCTAAAATGTCTCTTTTCAGCATTCTATGACAATATAAGTTATAATTTGTCCAATCCACACATAAAATTGCAGAAAATGAACGAATACTTTAAATCGGAAAATAAGATTATTAATTATTTTTTACTCATAATTTCGTCAAAATTAACGCTTTTCAGCCTTTTATGACTAAATAAGTTAACTATGTCCAATCCACACATAAAAGTGCAGAAATTGAATAAAAACTTTAATTCGGAAAATAAGAGTATTTCATACTTTTTTACTCATAACTTCGTCTAAAATGTCTCTTTTCAGGATTTTATGACTAAATAAGGTATAATATGTTCATTCCACCCATAAAAGTGCAGAAATTGAAAAAAAAATTGTATCCGAAAATAAGATTTTTAATATTCTTTCACTCATTTCTTCGTCTAAAACGTATCTTTTCAGCATTCTATGACTATATAAGGTATAATATGTCCAATCAAAACATAAAAGTGCAGAAATTGAACAAAAGCTTTAAATCGGAAAACAAGATTATTTCATATTTATTAATCATAGCATCGTCTAAAATGTCTGTTTTCAGCAATTATAGACTAAATAAGGTATAATAAGTCCAATCCACACATAAATATGCAGAGATTGAACAAAAATTTTAAATCGGAAAATAAGATTATTTTATATTGTTTACTCATAATTTCGTCTAAAATGTCTGTTTTTAGTATTTGAAGACTAAATTATGTATAGTATGTCCAATCCACACATAAATGTGCGGAAATTGAACAAAAGCTTTAAATCGGAAAATAAAATTATTTAAAATCTTTTACTCATAACTTCGTCAAAAATGTCGATTTCCAGCATTTTATGACTGAATAAGGTATTTCCAATCCACATATAAAAGTGGAGAAATTGAAAAAAAAATTTAGATTGGAAAATAAGATTATTTAATATGTTCTACACATAACTTCGGCTAAAATGACTTCTTTCAGCATTTAATGATTGAATAAGGTATAAAATATCCGATCTCCACATAAAAGTGAAGAGATTGAACAAAAACTTCAAATCGGAAGATAAGATGATCTAATATTTTCTCAGAATTTTATGACTAAATAAGGTATAATATGTCAAATCCACACATAAAAGTGCAGAAATTGAACAAATACTTTAAATCGGAAAATAAGATTATTTAATATTCTTTACACATACCTTCGTCTAAAATGTCTGTTTTCAGCAATTTAAGACTAAATTAGGTATAGTATGTCCAATCCACACATAAAAGTGCAGAAATTGAACAAAAGCTTTAAATCGGAAATTAAGATTATTTAATATTTTTTAATCATAACTTCGTCTAAAATGTCGATTTCCAGCATATTATGACTGAATAAGGTATTTCCAATCCACATATAAAAGTGCAGAAATTGAACAAAATCTTTAAATTGGAAAATAAGATTATTTCCGATTTTTTTACACATAACTTCGCCTTAAATGTCTGTTCTCATCATGTTTAAACTAAATAAGGTATAATATGTCCAATCCACACATAAAAGTTCTCTAATTGAACAAAAACTTTAAATCGGAAAGTAAGATTATTTAATATTTTTTACTCATTACTTCGTCTAAAATAACGCTTCTCAGCATTTTATGACTAAATAATGTATAATATGTCCAACCAACACATAAACGTGCAGAAATTTAACAAAAACTTTAAATCGGAACATAAGATTATTTAATATTTTTTATTCATATCTTCGTCTAAAATAACGCTTTTCAGCATTTTATGACTAAATAAGGTATAATATGTTCATTCCACCCATAAAAGTGCAGAAATTCAAAAAAAATTATATCCGAAAATAAGGTTTTTAATATTCTTTCACTCATTTCTTCGTCTAAAATGTATCTTTTCAGCATTCTATGACTATATAAGGTATAATATGTCCAATCAACACATAAAAGTGCAGAAATTCAACAAAAGCTTTAAATCGGAAAATAAGATTATTTAATATTTTTTACTCATAGCATCGTCTAAAATGTCGATTTCCAGCATTTTATGACTGAATAAGGTATTTCCAATCCACATATAAAAGTGCAGAAATTGAAAAAAAAATTTAGATTGGAAAATAAGTTTATTTAATATGTTCTACACATAACTTCGGCTAAAATGACTTATTTCAGCATTTAATGATTGAATAAGGTATAATATATCCAATCTCCACATAAAAGTGAAGAGATTGAACAAAAACTTCAAATCGGGAGATAAGATGATCTAATATTTTTTCCTCATAACTTCCTCTAAAATGTCTCTTTTCAGAATTTTATGACTAAATAAGGTATAATATGTCAAATCCACACATAAAAGTGCAGAAATTTAACAAATACTTTAAATCGGAAAATAAGATTATTTAATATTTTTTACACATAACTTCGTCTAAAATGTCTGTTTTCAGCAATTTAAGACTAAATTAGGTATAGTATGTCCCATCCACACATAAAAGTGCAGAGATTGAACAAAAGCTTTAAATCGGAAAATAAGATTATTTAATATTTTTTACTCATAACTTCGTCTAAAATGTCTGTTTTCAGCAATTTAAGACTAAATAAGGTATAATAATTCCAATCCACACATAAAAATGCAGAAATTGAGCAAAAACTTTAAATCGGAAAATAAAATTATTTAAAATCTTTTACTCATAACTTCGTCTAAAATGTCGATTTCCAGCATTTTATGACTGAATAAGGTATATCCAATCCACATATAAAAGTGCAGAAATTGAAAAAAAATTTTAGATTGGAAAATAAGATTATTTAATATGTTCTACACATAACTTCGGCTATAATGACTTATTTCAGCATTTAATGATTGAATAAGGTATAATATATCCAATCTCCACATAAAAGTGAAGAGATTGAACAAAAACTTCAAATCGGAAGATAAGATGATCTAATATTTTTTCCTCATAACTTCCTCTAAAATGTCTCTTTTCAGAATTTTATGACTAAATAAGGTATAATATGTCAAATCCACACATAAAAGTGCAGAAATTGAACAAAAGCTTCAAATCGGAAAATAAGATTATTTAATATATTTTACACATAACTTCGTCTAAAATGTCTGTTTTCAGCAATTTAAGACTAAATTAGGTATAGTATGTCCAATCCACACATAAAAGTGCAGAAATTGAACAAAAGCTTTAAATCGGAAAATAAGATTATTTAATATTTTTTAATCATAACTTCGTCTAAAATGTCGATTTCCAGCATTTTATGACTGAATAAGGTATTTCCAATCTACATATAAAAGTGCAGAAATTGAACAAAAACTTTAAATTGAAAAATAAGAATATTTAATATGTTCTGCTCATAACTTCGTCTAAAATGACTTATTTCAGCTTTTATTGATTGAATAAGGTATAATATATTCAGTCTCCACATAAAAGTGAAGAAATTGAACAAAAACTTCAAATCGGAAAATAAGATGATTTAATATTCTTTCCTCATAAATTCGTCTAAAATGTCTCTTTTCAGCATTTTATGACTAAATAATGTATAATAAGTCCAATCCACACATAAAAGTGCAGAAATTGAACAAAAACTTTAAATCGGAAAGTAAGATTATTTAATATTTTTTACTCATATCTTCGTCTAAAATAACGCTTCTCAGCATTTTATGACTAAATAAGGTATAATATGTCCAACCCACACATAAACGTGCAGAAATTTAACAAAAACTTTAAATCGGAAAGTAACATTATTTAATATTTTTTACTCATAACTTCGTCTAAAATAACGCTTTTCAGCATTTTATGACTAAATAAGGTATAGTATGTTCATTCCACCCATAAAAGTGCAGAAATTGAGAAAGAAATTATATCCGAAAATAAGATTTTTAATATGAGAATGATCTCCTAACTACTGCAGATAAGGGCACTATAATTGCATATGCGGATGACACCGCCGCTATTTCTGTTGCAAATACCTGGTCAGACGCGTTATCCAAAATGGAGACAATGCTCGATTATATATCGACATGGCTAGTGAACAATAAACTCTGCCTGAACATTGAAAAATCGGTGTACATAACATTTGGAAACTATAGCGATAGTGTCCCTACTACTTGTGATATTAAAATTAATAACAAACTTTTAAACAGAGTTGAATATGTAAAATACTTAGGAGTTTATATAGACTATAATTTAAAGTGGAACAAACACATCGAATATATAATAAAGAAAACTAGATACCTTATATTTATATTCCACAAATTATCCAAAATTATGGATTCGAAGACTCTGCTATTAATATATTATGCTTTTTTTCATAGTATTGCAACATATGACATCATTTCCTGGGGTGGAGCATACAATAATAGTTTATCATTGCTCCAAAGATTACAAAATAAAATACTTAAAATTATCAATAAAAAGCAGGCACTACTAGAAAATGGTCCTCTAACAATTAAAAAGCACTTTTCACTAGAATCGCTTTGTTTCCACTACTCAAGCTTAAAGGGAAAGTATCTGAACTCTACGAGTATTACTAGAAATAAAAGCATTGTACTACCAAAAAAACATAAGAGTGTTAGTGACAAGAACAGTATTTATGTAGCCACAAAACTATTTAACCTTCTACCCAAGGAACTAAAAAATATATCAAACACACAGAACATCAAGGAAAAGTTGAAAAAATGGGTCGCAGATAATTTATAAATACGCATGTTTAAGGTAAAAGAGAAAATAAAAATATTAATTATAAAAAGAAAAATATTATAAGTACCTATAAATAAGGCTTACTTTATAAAATGTTAACCTGAACTTAGGAAATAATTATAATTAGCAAAATAGTTTGGAATAGAATTATTTCTTCATTTTGGGATTAGGGTAAGATTCTCTGTTGATTTTTTATATGTATATGTGTGTATGTGTATGTGTGTGTGTATATGTATATATATATATATATATATATATGTGTGTATATATGTGTACACATATATATCTTTTCTTTTGTATAGATATATTTTTAGATTATTAGGTTTAGTAAGCCAGTTCCTGAGAACAGGTTTCCTTCGTGTACCTCTTCAGGAATTGCATATGCAGTTTTCTTTGTTATATGTAATAATTACTGGTTAAATAAATAAATAAATAAATAAATATTCTTTCACTCATCTCTTCATCTAAAATGTACCTTTTCAGCATTCTATGACTTTATAAGGTATAATATGTCCAATCAACACATAAAAGTGCAAGAATTGAACAAATACTTTAAATCTGAAAATAAGATTATTAATTATGTTAGAGATCACGTGATTCGCCGGTTACGACCACCACCCGTACCACGAGGGCATCAGCGCCCTCTTTACGTTTTAGTTCAATTCGAGTTTTCCGTTATGTTCAGTTACGATTCGAGCTTTGTTCACGATCATTTTTCATTTCAACAATTTTGTATTTTAATTTAATTAATTTAATTTAATAAATCGGTTGCTGTTAATTTAGACGAGTGTTTCGTTTTTCATTTGCCAACAAACCTCTAACAGGTTATGGGCCCAGGCAAATAAACACGCGGGTCTAAATAAACCGAAGAAAATAACCTCCACGAGATCGGCCAGTATTTTAGAGAGCGGCGTGTCGGCGACGCAGCCATCTTGTTTTTCGTGAAGCTTCGAGGCGAAGCGAGAAAGAACAAAGAACGCGTTCTTGGACAATAGTGTTCCCGATCGCTAGTGAACAAAAAAGGAAAACAAAAGTATATCGCGAGTGTTTCGGATAATAACACGAGACGCGATTGAACTTGTTTGGTGTTTGTGAAAACAATCGCGAGTGTTTCGGACAATAACACGCGACGCGATTGTGTAATGTAATAATCGTGAGTGTTTCGGACAATAACACGCGACACGATTGTGATCACCGGTGTTTCGGACAATAACACGCGTGGTGATAAATAAAACGCGGACATGAGTACGAGTTGTAAGGTGCATATCGAGGCCCTAGGCCGAGATAATTACGATATGTGGAAATTGAGAATGCGTGCTGTTCTGATCAAGAACGGCATGTGGGGTTATGTTAACGGAACTGTGACCAAACCCGAGCCGACAGACGAAAATGCCGAGGAAGTCCAAAAGTGGTCGACGAACGACGAAAAAGCTTTGTCGGACATCACCCTAGCGCTCAGTGATGACCAGCTAGCTGCAGTGAAACACTGCAAAACGTCTCGTGAGATGTGGCTCAAACTGGAGAGCACGAATCAGTCGAAGGGGCCGGCTCGCAAGGCCGCGTTGCTCAAAAGTCTGATGATGCAGAAGATGGCGGAAGGTAGCGACGTACGCGATCACCTGAGCCAGTTCTTCGGAAGTGTCGACAAGCTATCCGAAATGGATGTCAAGTTGGACCCGGGTCAACTCACCATCCAGCTGCTATACAGTTTGCCTGCAAGTTTCGAGAGTTTTCGAATCGCCATCGAAAGCCGAGACGAACTGCCGAACGTCGAGAGCCTGCGCACCAAAATAATCGAGGAGAGTGACGCGAGGAAACGCGAAAATACTTCGTCGGTTGGTGACCAAGGTGCCATGTTTGTGAAAAAGAAGGGTCCTGGCAAAAAGCCACAACAGGAACCAGCTCGGAACTCGAACGAGAAGAGCGACAAAAAGGACACTTATTTCCCCTACAAGTGCTCGAGGTGCGGAATTAAAGGACACAATTCAGTTAACTGCAAGGAAAAAGGCAAGAAAAACAAGGTCGAGGATAGTGCGTCGATGCTCGCGATATTTGAGAAGAGCGACACATGCCAAATCGCTGCGAGCGACGTCGAGGACATCTGGTGCCTCGATAGCGGATGCACTTCTCATCTATGCGGCGAGGCGACGAGATTCACCGAGCTGGACGAGAGTGAAACGGGAAAGCTGAAGTTGTCGAGCAGTGCACCGGCGGAGATACGGGCAAAAGGAACGGCGAAAATTGAGACGGACGTAGATGGCCTACGGAAGAAAATCACTCTCAATGAGGTACTACACGTTCCCGAGACCCGGAGCAACCTCCTGTCGGTGTCGAAGATCACCGATCACGGCTACTCGGTCGTATTCGACAAAGAGAAAGCTGAGATCCTTGATCGAGATGGTGTTACGTACATGGTCGCAAATTGCAAGGACAACCTGTACCTCGTGCAGGCCACCCCCATCGAAGGATGTCAGAACGCAGTGGATGCAGCAGGACGAAACGAGAATTCGGCGCAACTTTGGCATCGTCGAATGGGTCACCTGAACTTTCGTGACCTCGTTGCAGCTGCGAAGAGCGGAGCCATCCGTGGACTGGAGCTGAAGGGAAACCTGGACAACCTCGTCTGCGACACTTGCACCAAGTGCAAAATGACGCGGAGGCCTTTCCAAAAGGAGTCGCAACGCGTGACTTCGAAGCTCGAGGTGATTCACACGGACGTCTGTGGCCCTGCGCGCGTCGCAACACACTCTGGATCTCGATACGTAATCACGTTTACGGACGATTACTCGAGATGGACGGAAGTTCGGTTCATGAAGGCGAAGAGCGAAGCTCTCCAGATGTTTCGCGAGTACAAGGCCCTCGTCGAGAAGCAGCACGGTTTGAAAATAAAGTGCGTTCGATCTGACAATGGCCGTGAGTACGACAACAAGGAATTCAACGATTTCCTGAAGTCTGAGGGCATCCGAGGCGAACTCACGACGACACACACGCCTGAGCAGAACGGTGTATCCGAGAGGAAGAATCGAACTCTCGAAGAGGCGGCTAGATGTTTGCTTTCCCAATCCGGCCTCCCTCAATCGTTCTGGGCGGAAGCGGTTAACACCGCTAACAACCTTCGGAACCGATGTCCAACCAAGAAGCTAGACGGAAAAACACAACACGAGCAGTGGCACGACACGAAGCCAGCCGTACATCACCTGCGGGATGTCGGAAGCAAGGTGTTTTGCCTCGACAAAGCCCCGAACAAGGGGAAGTTCGACCGACGTGCGAAGGAAGGTATCCTGGTGGGCTACTCGGAGCAGTCGAAAGCGTATCGGATCTGAATACCTGAAACGAGGGCAATAGAGGTCACCAGAGATGTCACTTTCCGAGAAGAGACGATTGCGCGCGACGAGACAGTTGAAGACATTTTTCCGCAAGATCTTCCGGATGAGGTTCGAGTTGAGCCGAGAAACAAAGTTCATGAATTGGAGATTAAACTTATCCCGAGAGACGAGGATCGAGACGAGCGGAGAGTCGTGCAAAATCAACTCGAGAACGACGAACTGGAATTTCCAGAAGGCTTCCGAGGTTTTCCACCCGATGAAATCGACGATTCGGATCAAGAGGACCATCCGACAGAGGAGCCTGAAACTCCTCCTCAGGAACGACAAATTGCTCCTGTCGCAAGACTGAGTACCATCAGGACTGCAGTGGCAATAGCCGTTCAAGACAATCTGAAAATTCGTCAATTAGATGTCAAGACGGCGTATTTAAACGGAGAAGTCGAGGAAAAAATTTTCATGGAGGCACCTGCACACTTCAAGGACGTTTTGGCTCACATCGTGCAAGACGAGAAGATCGACGAAGGCGTGAGAACGAAAGCAGACGAGATGCTGGAGAAGTTGACCGATCACGACGTGGTTTGTCTGCTGGACAAAGCGCTCTACGGTTTGAAACAAGCCGGCCGCACGTGGTATCATCGTATCGACGAAGAGATGATGAACCTTAAGGCTACTCGTTCGGATGCGGATCCCTGCCTGTACTTCATCGGACCAGTCGAGGACAGGACCCACATCATAATCTATGTGGACGATATTTTAATTGTGTCCCGCACAGATGCGAAAATTCACGAGGTGAGGGATTTCCTGAACACTAAGTTGGGGCTAGAGTTCGAGAGAGATGTCAACGAGATGAAGATTTGTCAGCGAGGATATATCGACGACGTTTTGGAAAGGTTTGGCATGTCCGAATGCAGACCTGTCAGCACACCCATAAAACCGGGAACGAAGCTGCAAAAGGTGGACGAGAAGTCGAGCGAGCAAGCCGAGAGCGTCCCCTACCGACAACTGGTAGGAGCTCTAATGTACCTGTCAGTGGGCACAAGGCCGGACATTTCCCACGCGGTGAGTGCTTTGTCACAGTTCAACGACTGTCACGGAGAACAACACTGGATAGCTGCGAAGCGTGTTTTGCGATATCTCGCAAAGACACGCGACCTGGGTCTCTTGTATTCGAAGTCCGATGATCCAGCAGCGATGTTCGTGGACGCCGACTGGGGAAGTTGCATCGTGGACTGAAAGTCGTACACAGGAATCCCGGAAGCAACCTACGATTGCATTGTCGTCAACAGAGGCCGAGTACATGGCTCTTACAGACGCAACGAAAGAAGCCTTGTACATGAAGAGGCTGCTTGGCGATTTTGGAAAGAGACTCGGAGCTGTCCCTCTTCGAAACGACAACATAGGCGCACAGAAACTCGTGTCGAATCCTATGTTTCACTCCAGGACGAAGCATATCGACATTCGACATCACTCCGTCCGAGATGCTAAAAAGAAGGGGATGATTTCGATCGAGTACACACCGACGGACGAGATGCCCGCCGACGTATTGACAAAAGGATTGTCGAGACCGAAGCACGAAAAGTGCGTCCAAGGACTCGGTCTTGGATCCCGTGGACCAGGATAACTCAGTGGTTTTCTCCGGTTGTTGGTCGAGGGGAAGTGTTAGAGATCACGTGATTCGCTGGTTACGACCACCAAACGTACCACGAGGGCATCAGCGCCCTCTTTACGTTTTAGTTCAATTCGAGTTTTCCGTTATGTTCAGTTACGATTCGAGCTTTGTTCACGAACATTTTTCATTTCATAAATTTTGTATTTTGGTTTCATAAATCGGTTGCTTTTAATTTAGACGAGTGTTTCGTTTTTCATTTGCCAACAAACCTCTAACAAATTATTTTTTACTCATAATTTCGTCAAAATTAACGCTTTTCAGCCTTTTATGACTAAATAAGTTAACTATGTCCAATCCACACATAAAAGTGCAGAAATTGAATAAAAACTTTAATTCGGAAAATAAGATTATTTCATACTTTTTTACTCATAACTTCGTCTAAAATGTCTCTCTTCAGCATTTTATGACTAAATGAGCTGTAGTATGTCCAATCCACACATAAAACTGCAGAAATATAACAAAAACTTTTAATCGGAAAGTAAGATTATTTAATATTTTTTACTCATGACTTCGTCTAAAATGTCTCTTTTCAGCATTTTATGACTAAATGAGCTATAGTATGTCCAATCCACACATAAACGTGCAGAAATTTAACAAAAACTTTAAATCGGAAAGTAATATTATTTAATATTTTTTACTCATAACTTCGTCTAAAATAACGCTTTTCAGCATTTTATGACTAAATAAGGTATAGTATGTTCATTCCACCCATAAAAGTGCAGAAATTGAGAAAGAAATTATATCCGAAAATAAGATTTTTAATATTCTTTCACTCATCTCTTCATCTAAAATGTATCTTTTCAGCATTCTATGACTATATAAGGTATAATATGTCCAATCAAAACATAAAAGTGCAGAAATTGAACAAAAGCTTTAAATCGGAAAACAAGATTATTTCATATTTTTTAATCATAGCATCGTCTAAAATGTCTGTTTACAGCAATTATAGACTAAATAAGGTATAATAAGTCCAATCCACACATAAATATGCAGAAATTGAACAAAAATTTTAAATCGGAAAATAGGATTATTTCATATTTTTTATTCATAATTTCGTCAAAAATGTCTGTTTTCAGCAATTTAATACTAAATAAGGTATAATAATTCCAATCCACACATAAAAATGCAGAAATTGAACAATAACTTTAAATCGGAAAATAAAATTATTTAAAATCTTTTTCTCATAACTTCGTCTAAAATGTCGATTTCCAGCATTTTATGACTGAATAAAGTATTTCCAATCCACATATAAAAGTGCAGAAATTGAAAAAAAATTTAGATTGGAAAATAAGATTATTTAATATGTTCTACACATAACTTCGGCTAAAATTACTTCTTTCAGCATTTAATGATTGAATAAGGTATAATATATCCAATCTCCACATAAAAGTGAAGAGATTGAACAAAAACTTCAAATCGGAAGATAAGATGATCTAATATTTTTTCAGAATTTTATGACTAAATAAGGTATAATATGTCAAATACACACATAAAAGTGCAGAAATTGAACAAAAGCTTTAAATCGGAAAATAAGATTATTTAATATTTTTTAATCATAACTTCGTCTAAAATGTCGATTTCCAGCATATTATGACTGAATAAGGTATTTCCAATCCACATACAAAAGTGCAGAAATTGAACAAAAACTTTAAATTGAAAAATAAGATTATTTCCGATTTTTTTAAACATAACTTTGCCTTAAATGTCTGTTCTCATCATGTTTAAACTAAATAAGGTATAATATGTCCAATCCACACATAAAAGTTCACAAATTGAACAAAAACTTTAAATCGGAACGTAAGATTATTTAAAATCTTTTACTCATAACTTCGTCTAAAATGTCGATTTCCAGCATTTTATGACTGAATAAGGTATTTCCAATCCGCATATAAAAGTGCAGAAATTGGAAAAAAAAATTAGATTGGAAAATAAGATTATTTAATATGTTCTACACATTACTTCGGCTAAAATGACTTATTTCAGCATTTAATGATTGAATAAGTTATAATATATCCAATCTCCACATAAAAGTGAAGAGATTGAACAAAAACTTCAAATCGGGAGATAAGATGATCTAATATTTTTTCCTCATAACTTCCTCTAAAATGTCTCTTTTCAGAATTTTATGACTAAATAAGGTATAATATGTCAAATCCACACATAAAAGTGCAGAAACTGAACAAATACTTTAAATCGGAAAATAAGATTATTTAATATTCTTTACACATAACTCCGTCTAAAATGTCTGTTTTCAGCAATTTAAGACTAAATTAGGTATAGTATGTCCCATCCACACATAAAAGTGCAGAAATTGAACAAAAGCTTTAAATCGGAAAATAAGATTATTTAATATTTTTTACACATAACTTCGTCTAAAATGTCTATTTTGAGCAAATTAAGACTAAATTAGGTATAGTATGTCCAATCCACACATAAAAATGCAGAAATTGAACAAAAGCTTTAAATCGGAAAATAAAATTATTTAATATTTTTTAATCATAACTTCGTCTAAAATGTCGATTTCCAACATTTTATGACTGAATAAGGTATTTCCAATCTACATATAAAAGTGCAGAAATTGAACAAAAACTTTAAATTGGAAAATAAGATTATTTAATATTTTCTGCTCATAACTTCGTCTAAAATGACTTATTTCAGCATTTATTGATTGAATAAGGTATAATATATTCAATCTCCACATAAAAGTGCAGAAATTGAACAAAAACTTCAAATCGGAAAATAAGATGATTTAATATTCTTTCCTCATAAATTCGTCTAAAATGTATCATTTCAGAATTTTATGACTAAATAATGTATAATATGTCCAGTCAACACATAAAAGTGCAGAAATTGAACAAATACTTTATATCGGAAAATAAGATTATTTAATATTTTTTTACTCAAAACTTTGTCTAAAATGTCCCTTTTCAGCATTTTATGACTAAGTGAGGTATACTACGTCCAATCCACACATATAAGTGCAGAAATTGAACAAAAACTTTAAATTGGAAAATAAGATTATTTAATATTTTCTGCTCATAACTTCGTCTAAAATGACTTATTTCAGCATTTATTGATTGAATAAGGTATAATATATTCAATCTCCACATAAAAGTGCAGAAATTGAACAAAAACTTCAAATCGGAAAATAAGATGATTTAATATTCTTTCCTCATAAATTCGTCTAAAATGTATCTTTTCAGAATTTTATGACTAAATAATGTATAATATGTCCAGTCAACACATAAAAGTGCAGAAATTGAACAAAAACTTCAAATCGGAAAATAAGATGATTTAATATTTTTTCCTCATAACTTCGTCTAAAATGTCTCTTCTCAGCATTTTATGACTAAAAAAGGTATAATATGTCAAATCCACACAAAAAAGTGCAGAAATTGAAAAAAAAAATATATCCGAAAATAAGATTTTTAATATTCTCTCACTCATTTCTTCGTCTAAAATGTATCTTTTCATTATTCTATGACTATATAAGGTATAATATGTCCAATCAACACATAAAAGTGCAGAAATTGAACAAACACTTTAAATCGGAAAATAGGATTATTTAATATTTTTCACTCATAACTTCGTATAAAATGTCTCTTTTCAGCATTTTATGACTTAATGAGGTATACTATGTCCAATCCACACATAAAAGTGCAGAAATTGAACAAAAACTTTAAATCGGAAAATAAGATTATTTCCTATTTTTGTACTCACAACTTCATCTCAAATGTCTGTTCTCACCATTTCTAAGCTAAATAAGGTATAATATGTCCAATCCACACATAAAATTGCAGAAATTTAACAAAAACTTTAAATCGGAAAGTAAGATTATTCAATATTTTCTCACTCATAATTTCATCTAAAATGTCTGGGTTTAGTATTTTAAGACCAAATTAGGTATAGTATGTCCAATCCACACATAAAAGTGCAGAAATTGAACAAAAGCTTTAAATCGGAAAATAAGATTATTTAAAATTTTTTACTCATAACTTCGTCTAAAATGTCGATTTCCAGCATTTTATGACTGAATAAGGTATTTCCAATCCACATATAAAAGTGCAGAAATTGAAAAAAAAATTTAGATTGGAAAATAAGATTATTTAATATGTTCTACACATAACTTCGTCTGAAATGTCTCTTTAATAGCATTTTATGACTAAATGAGGTATAGTATGTCCAATCCACTCATTAAAGTGCAGAAATTGAACAAAAATTTCAAATCGGAAAGTAAGATTAATTAATATTTTTTACTTATAACTTCGTCTAAAATAACGCTTTTTAGCATTTTATGAATAAATAAGGTATAATATGTTCATTCCACCCATAAATGTGGAGAAATTTAAAAAGAACTTTAAATCGGAAAATAAGATTATTTAATATTTTTTAACTCGTAATTTCGTCTAAAATGGCTGTTTTTAGTATTTTAAGACTAAATTAGGTATAGTATGTCCAATCCACACATAAAAAAGCTGAAATTGAAAAAAAAAAATTTAAATCGGAAAATTAGATTATTTAATATTTTTTACTCGTAACTTCGTATAAATTGTCGATTTCCAGTATTTTATGACTGAATAAGGAAGGTATTTCCGATTCACATATAGAAGTGCAGAAATTGAACAATAACTTTAAATTGGAAAAAAGATTATTTGATAAGTTCTGCACATAACTGACTTATTTCAGCATTAAATGATTAAATAAGGTATAATATATTCAATCTCCGCATAAAAGTGAAGTAACTGAACAAAAACTTCAAATCGGAAAATAAGATGATTTAATATTCTTCCTCATAACTTCGTCTAAAATGTCTCTTTTCAGCATTTCAAGACTAAATAAGGTATAATAAGTCCAATCCACACATAGAAGTGCCGAAATTGAAAAAGAAAAACTTTAAATCGGAAAATAAGACTATTTAATATTTTTTGGTCATAACTTCGTCTAAAATGTCTCTTTTCAGCATTTTATGACTAAATAAGTTATAATATGTCCAATCCTCACATAAAAGTTCAAAGATCGAACAAAAACTTTAATTCGGAAAGTAAGATTATTTAATATTTTTTACACATAACTTCTTCTAAAATAACGCTTTTCAGCATTTTATGACTAAATAAGGTATAGAATGTCCAATCCACACATAAAAAAGCTGAAATTGAAAAAAAACTTTAAATCGGAAAATTAGAATATTTGATATTTTTACTCATAACTTCGTCTAAAATGTCGATTACCAGCATTTTAAGACTGAAAAAGGAAGGTATTTCCGATACACATATAAAGTGCTGAAATTGAACAAAAACTTTTAATTGGAAAATAGTATTATTTGATATGTTCTGCTCATAACTTCGTCTAAAATGACTTATTTCAGCATTTGATGACTAAATAACGTATAATATATTCAATATGCACATAACAGTGAAGTAACTGAACAAAAACGTCAAATCGGAAAATAAGATGATTTAATATTCTTTCCTCATAACTTCGTCTAAAATGTCCCTTTTCAGCATTTTATGACTAAATAAGGTATAATATGTCAAATCCACACATAAAAGTGCAGAAATTGAAAAAAAAATTATATCCGAAAATAAGATCTTTGATATTCTTTCACTCATTTCTTCGTCTAAAATGTCTCTTTTCAGCATTCTATGACTATATAAGGTATAATATGTCCAATCCACACATAAAAGTGCAGAAATTGAACAAAAGCTTTAAATCGGAAAATAAGATTATTTAAAATTTTTTACTCATAACTTCGTCTAAAATGTCGATTTCCAGCATTTTATGACTGAATAAGGTATTTCCAATCCACATATAAGAGTGCAGAAATTGAACAAAAGCTTTAAATCGGAAAATAAGATTATTTAAAATTTTTTACTTTTAACTTCGTCTAAAATGTCGATTTCCAGCATTTTATGACTGAATAAGGTATTTCCAATCCACATATAAAAGTGCAGAAATTGAACAAAAGCTTTAAATCGGAAAATAAGATTATTTAATATTTTTTACTCATAACTTCGTCTAAAATGTCTGTTTTCAGCAATTTAATACTAAATAAGGTATAATAATTCCAATCCACACATAAAAATGCAAAAATTGAACAAAAACTTTAAATCGGAAAATAAAATTATTTAAAATCTTTTACTCATAACTTCGTCTAAAATGTCCATTTCCAGCATTTTATGACTGAATAAGGTATTTCCAATCCACATATAAAAGTGCAGAAATTGAAAAAAAATTTATATTGGAAAATAAGATTATTTAATATGTTCTACACATAACTTCGTCTGAAATGTCTCTTTAATAGCATTTTATGACTAAATGAGGTATAGTATGTCCTATCCACTCATTAAAGTGCAGAAATTGAACAAAAATTTCAAATCGGAAAGTAAGATTAATTAATATTTTTTACTTATAACTTCGTCTAAAATAACGCTTTTTAGCATTTTATGAATAAATAAGGTATAATATGTTCATTCCACCCATAAATGTGGAGAAATTTAAAAAGAACTTTAAATCGGAAAATAAGATTATTTAATATTTTTTAACTCGTAATTCGTCTAAAATGTCTGTTTTTAGTATTTTAAGACTAAATTAGGTATAGTATGTCCAATCCACACATAAAAAAAGCTGAAATTGAAAAAAAAACTTTAAATCGGAAAATTAGATTATTTAATATTTTTTACTCGTAACTTCGTATAAATTGTCGATTTCCAGTATTTTATGACTGAATAAGGTAGGTATTTCCGATTCACATATAGAAGTGCAGAAATTGAAACAATAACTTTAAATTGGAAAAAAAGATTATTTGATAAGTTCTGCTCATAACTGACTTATTTCAGCATTAAATGATTAAATAAAGGTATAATATATTCAATCTCCCGCATAAAAGTGAAGTAACTGAACAAAAACTCAAAACTTCAAATTATCGGAAAAATAAGATGATTTAATTATTCTTCCTCATAACTTCGTCTAAAATGTCTCTTTTCAGCATTTCAAGACTAAATAAGGGTATAATAAGTCCAATCCACACATAGAAGTGCCGAAATTGAAAAAGAAAAAACTTTAAATCGGAAAATAAGACTATTTAATATTTTTTGGTCATAACTTCGTCTAAAATGTCTCTTTTTCAGCATTTTATGACTAAATAAGTTATAATATGTCCAATCCTCACATAAAAGTTCAAAGATCGAACAAAAAACTTTAATTCGGAAAGTAAGATTATTTAATATTTTTTACACAATATCTTCTTCTAAAATAAACGCTTTTCAGCATTTTATGACTAAATAAGGTATAGAATGTCCAATCCACACATAAAAAAGCTGAAATTGAAAAAAAACTTTAAATCGGAAAAAAAGAAATATTTGATATTTTTTACTCATAACTTCGTCTAAAATGTCGATTACCAGCATTTTAAGACTGAAAAAGGAAGGTATTTCCGATACACATATAAAGTGCTGAAATTGAACAAAAACTTTTAATTGGAAAATAGTATTATTTGATATGTTCTGCTCATAACTTCGTCTAAAATGACTTATTTCAGCATTTGATGACTAAATAACGTATAATATATTCAATATGCACATAACAGTGAAGTAACTGAACAAAAACGTCAAATCGGAAAATAAGATGATTTAATATTCTTTCCTCATAACTTCGTCTAAAATGTCCCATTTCAGCATTTTATGACTAAATAAGTTATAATATGTCCAATCCTCACATAAAAGTTCAAAGATCGAACAAAAACTTTAATTCGGAAAGTAAGATTATTTAATATTTTTTACACATATCTTCTTCTAAAATAACGCTTTTCAGCATTTTATGACTAAATAAGGTATAGAATGTCCAATCCACACATAAAAAAGCTGAAATTGAAAAAAAACTTTAAATCGGAAAAAAAGAATATTTGATATTTTTACTCATAACTTCGTCTAAAATGTCGATTACCAGCATTTTAAGACTGAAAAAGGAAGGTATTTCCGATACACATATAAAGTGCTGAAATTGAACAAAAACTTTTAATTGGAAAATAGTATTATTTGATATGTTCTGCTCATAACTTCGTCTAAAATGACTTATTTCAGCATTTGATGACTAAATAACGTATAATATATTCAATATGCACATAACAGTGAAGTAACTGAACAAAAACGTCAAATCGGAAAATAAGATGATTTAATATTCTTTCCTCATAACTTCGTCTAAAATGTCCCTTTTCAGCATTTTATGACTAAATAAGGTATAATATGTCAAATCCACACATAAAAGTGCAGAAATTGAAAAAAAAATTATATCCGAAAATAAGATCTTTGATATTCTTTCACTCATTTCTTCGTCTAAAATGTCTCTTTTCAGCATTCTATGACTATATAAGGTATAATATGTCCAATCCACACATAAAAGTGCAGAAATTGAACAAACACTCTAAATCGGAAAATAAGATTATTTAATATTTTTTACTCATAACTTCGTCTAAAATGTCTATTTTCAGCATTTTATGACTAAATTAAGTATAGTATGTCCAATCCACACATAAAAGTGCAGAAATTGAACAAAAGATTTAAATCGGAAAATAAGATTATTTAATATGTTCTGCTCATAACTTCGTGTAAAATGACTTATTTCAGCATTTAAGGACTAAATAAGGTATAATATATCCAATCCCCTCATAAACCTGCAGAAATTGAACAAAAGCTTTAAATCGGAAAATAAGATTACATAATATTTTTTTACTCATAACTTCGTCTAAAATGTCTCTTTTCAGCATTTCATGACTAAATAAGTTATAATATGTCCAATCCACACATAAAAGTCCAAAGATCGAACAAAAACTTGAAATCGGAAAATAAGATGATTTAATATTTTTTTCCTCATAACTTCGTCTAAAATAACGCTTTTCAGCATTTTATGACTAAATAAGGTATAGTATGTTCATTCCACCCATAAAAGTGCAGAAATTGAGAAAGAAATTATATCCGAAAATAAGATTTTTAATATTCTTTCACTCATCTCTTCATCTAAAATGTATCTTTTCAGCATTCTATGACTTTATAAGGTATAATATGTCCAATCAACACATAAAAGTGCAAAAATTGAACAAATATTTTAAATATGAATATAAGATTAGGTATTCAATATTTTTTATTCATAACTTCGTCTAAAATGTCTCTTTTCAGCATTTTATTTCTTCGTCTAAAATGACTCTTTTCAGCATTCTATGACTATATAAGTTATAATTTGTCCAATCCACACATAAAATTGCAGAAATTGAACGAATACTTTAAATCGGAAAATAAGATTATTAATTATTTTTTACTCATAATTTCGTCAAAATTAACGCTTTTCAGCCTGTTATGACTAAATAAGTTAACTATGTCCAATCCACACATAAAAGTGCAGAAATTGAATAAAAACTTTAATTCGGAAAATAAGATTATTTCATACTTTTTTACTCATAACTTCGTCTAAAATGTCTCTTTTCAGGATTTTATGACTTAATGAGCTATAGTATGTCCAATCCACACATAAACGTGCAGAAATTTAACAAAAACTTTAAATCGGAAAGTAATATTATTTAATATTTTTTACTCATAACTTCGTCTAAAATAACGCTTTTCAGCATTTTATGACTAAATAAGGTATAGTATGTTCATTCCACCCATAAAAGTGCAGAAATTGAGAAAGAAATTATATCCGAAAATAAGATTTTTAATATTCTTTAACTCATCTCTTCATCTAAAATGTATCTTTTCAGCATTCTATGACTTTATAAGGTATAATATGTCCAATCAACACATAAAAGTGCAAAAATTGAACAAATATTTTAAATCTGAATATAAGA
Organism: Crioceris asparagi; assembly: GCA_958507055.1. Taxonomy (NCBI): domain Eukaryota; kingdom Metazoa; phylum Arthropoda; class Insecta; order Coleoptera; family Chrysomelidae; genus Crioceris; species Crioceris asparagi. Next base: position 23,420,663 of record OY293832.1, read on the forward strand.
TTAGGTATTCAATATTTTTTATTCATAACTTCGTTTAAAATGTCTCTTTTCAGCATTTTATTTCTTCGTCTAAAATGACTCTTTTCAGCATTCTATGACTATATAAGTTATAATTTGTCCAATCCACACATAAAATTGCAGAAATTGAACGAGTACTTTAAATCGGAAAATAAGATTATTAATTATTTTTTACTCATAATTTCGTCAAAATTAACGCTTTTCAGCCTTTTATGTCTAAATAAGTTAACTATGTCCAATCCACACATAAAAGTGCAGAAATTGAATAAAAACTTTAAATCGGAAAATTAGATTATTTAATATTTTTTACTCGTAACTTCGTATAAATTGTCGATTTCCAGTATTTTATGACTGAATAAGGTAGGTATTTCCGATTCACATATAGAAGTGCAGAAATTGAACAATAACTTTAAATTGGAAAAAAAGATTATTTGATAAGTTCTGCTCATAACTGACTTATTTCAGCATTAAATGATTAAATAAGGTATAATATATTCAATCTCCGCATAAAAGTGAAGTAACTGAACAAAAACTTCAAATCGGAAAATAAGATGATTTAATATTCTTCCTCATAACTTCGTCTAAAATGTCTCTTTTCAGCATTTCAAGACTAAATAAGGTATAATAAGTCCAATCCACACATAGAAGTGCCGAAATTGAAAAAGAAAAACTTTAAATCGGAAAATAAGACTATTTAATATTTTTTGGTCATAACTTCGTCTAAAATGTCTCTTTTCAGCATTTTATGACTAAATAAGTTATAATATGTCCAATCCTCACATAAAAGTTCAAAGATCGAACAAAAACTTTAATTCGGAAAGTAAGATTATTTAATATTTTTTACACATATCTTCTTCTAAAATAACGCTTTTCAGCATTTTATGACTAAATAAGGTATAGAATGTCCAATCCACACATAAAAAAGCTGAAATTGAAAAAAAACTTTAAATCGGAAAAAAAGAATATTTGATATTTTTACTCATAACTTCGTCTAAAATGTCGATTACCAGCATTTTAAGACTGAAAAAGGAAGGTATTTCCGATACACATATAAAGTGCTGAAATTGAACAAAAACTTTTAATTGGAAAATAGTATTATTTGATATGTTCTGCTCATAACTTCGTCTAAAATGACTTATTTCAGCATTTGATGACTAAATAACGTATAATATATTCAATATGCACATAACAGTGAAGTAACTGAACAAAAACGTCAAATCGGAAAATAAGATGATTTAATATTCTTTCCTCATAACTTCGTCTAAAATGTCCCATTTCAGCATTTTATGACTAAATAAGTTATAATATGTCCAATCCTCACATAAAAGTTCAAAGATCGAACAAAAACTTTAATTCGGAAAGTAAGATTATTTAATATTTTTTACACATATCTTCTTCTAAAATAACGCTTTTCAGCATTTTATGACTAAATAAGGTATAGAATGTCCAATCCACACATAAAAAAGCTGAAATTGAAAAAAAACTTTAAATCGGAAAAAAAGAATATTTGATATTTTTACTCATAACTTCGTCTAAAATGTCGATTACCAGCATTTTAAGACTGAAAAAGGAAGGTATTTCCGATACACATATAAAGTGCTGAAATTGAACAAAAACTTTTAATTGGAAAATAGTATTATTTGATATGTTCTGCTCATAACTTCGTCTAAAATGACTTATTTCAGCATTTGATGACTAAATAACGTATAATATATTCAATATGCACATAACAGTGAAGTAACTGAACAAAAACGTCAAATCGGAAAATAAGATGATTTAATATTCTTTCCTCATAACTTCGTCTAAAATGTCCCTTTTCAGCATTTTATGACTAAATAAGGTATAATATGTCAAATCCACACATAAAAGTGCAGAAATTGAAAAAAAAATTATATCCGAAAATAAGATCTTTGATATTCTTTCACTCATTTCTTCGTCTAAAATGTCTCTTTTCAGCATTCTATGACTATATAAGGTATAATATGTCCAATCCACACATAAAAGTGCAGAAATTGAACAAACACTCTAAATCGGAAAATAAGATTATTTAATATTTTTTACTCATAACTTCGTCTAAAATGTCTATTTTCAGCATTTTATGACTAAATTAAGTATAGTATGTCCAATCCACACATAAAAGTGCAGAAATTGAACAAAAGATTTAAATCGGAAAATAAGATTATTTAATATGTTCTGCTCATAACTTCGTGTAAAATGACTTATTTCAGCATTTAAGGACTAAATAAGGTATAATATATCCAATCCCCTCATAAACCTGCAGAAATTGAACAAAAGCTTTAAATCGGAAAATAAGATTACATAATATTTTTTTACTCATAACTTCGTCTAAAATGTCTCTTTTCAGCATTTCATGACTAAATAAGTTATAATATGTCCAATCCACACATAAAAGTCCAAAGATCGAACAAAAACTTGAAATCGGAAAATAAGATGATTTAATATTTTTTTCCTCATAACTTCGTCTAAAATAACGCTTTTCAGCATTTTATGACTAAATAAGGTATAGTATGTTCATTCCACCCATAAAAGTGCAGAAATTGAGAAAGAAATTATATCCGAAAATAAGATTTTTAATATTCTTTCACTCATCTCTTCATCTAAAATGTATCTTTTCAGCATTCTATGACTTTATAAGGTATAATATGTCCAATCAACACATAAAAGTGCAAAAATTGAACAAATATTTTAAATATGAATATAAGATTAGGTATTCAATATTTTTTATTCATAACTTCGTCTAAAATGTCTCTTTTCAGCATTTTATTTCTTCGTCTAAAATGACTCTTTTCAGCATTCTATGACTATATAAGTTATAATTTGTCCAATCCACACATAAAATTGCAGAAATTGAACGAATACTTTAAATCGGAAAATAAGATTATTAATTATTTTTTACTCATAATTTCGTCAAAATTAACGCTTTTCAGCCTGTTATGACTAAATAAGTTAACTATGTCCAATCCACACATAAAAGTGCAGAAATTGAATAAAAACTTTAATTCGGAAAATAAGATTATTTCATACTTTTTTACTCATAACTTCGTCTAAAATGTCTCTTTTCAGGATTTTATGACTTAATGAGCTATAGTATGTCCAATCCACACATAAACGTGCAGAAATTTAACAAAAACTTTAAATCGGAAAGTAATATTATTTAATATTTTTTACTCATAACTTCGTCTAAAATAACGCTTTTCAGCATTTTATGACTAAATAAGGTATAGTATGTTCATTCCACCCATAAAAGTGCAGAAATTGAGAAAGAAATTATATCCGAAAATAAGATTTTTAATATTCTTTAACTCATCTCTTCATCTAAAATGTATCTTTTCAGCATTCTATGACTTTATAAGGTATAATATGTCCAATCAACACATAAAAGTGCAAAAATTGAACAAATATTTTAAATCTGAATATAAGATTAGGTATTCAATATTTTTTATTCATAACTTCGTTTAAAATGTCTCTTTTCAGCATTTTATTTCTTCGTCTAAAATGACTCTTTTCAGCATTCTATGACTATATAAGTTATAATTTGTCCAATCCACACATAAAATTGCAGAAATTGAACGAGTACTTTAAATCGGAAAATAAGATTATTAATTATTTTTTACTCATAATTTCGTCAAAATTAACGCTTTTCAGCCTTTTATGTCTAAATAAGTTAACTATGTCCAATCCACACATAAAAGTGCAGAAATTGAATAAAAACTTTAATTCGGAAAATAAGATTATTTCATACTTTTTTACTCATAACTTCGTCTAAAATGTCTCTTTTCAGGATTTTATGACTTAATGAGCTATAGTATGTCCAATCCACACATAAACGTGCAGAAATTTAACAAAAACTTTAAATCGGAACATAAGATTATTTAATATTTCTTACTCAAAACTTCGTCTAAAATAACGCTTTCAGCATTTTATGACTAAATAAGGTATAATATGTTCATTCCACCCATAAAAGTGCAGAAATTGAAAAAAAAATTGTATCCGAAAATAAGATTTTTAATATTCTTTCACTCATCTCTTCGTCTAAAATGTATCTTTTCAGCATTCTATGACTATATAAGGTATAATATGTCCAATCAAAACATAAAAGTGCAGAAATTGAACAAAAGCTTTAAATCGGAAAACAAGATTAGTTCATATTTTTTAATCATAGCATCGTCTAAAATGTCTGTTTACAGCAATTATAGACTAAATAAGGTATAATAAGTCCAATCCACACATAAATATGCAGAAATTGAACAAAAATTTTAAATCGGAAAATAGGATTATTTTATATTTTTTATTTATAATTTCGTCTAAAATGTCTGTTTTCAGCAATTTAACCCTTTTACGCCTAGCGTGATCATATGATCACACCCAACATGTCCTTAGATTTTGAGTTATAACTGGCAACCCTGCACAAATAATACCTTCCGCTTCACACATCTCAACGCAGAAGGGTCAGTGTGCCCTGTGCTAACGTGCGAAAAGGATTGTGTTCTGTTATTGCAAGTTTACATCGTTTTGAATCTACGCCATATTTTATGCTGCGTTGCAACCATGACCCATCAAGACATCCGATTTGTGTAAGTATGATAGAATTATTATATAATATTGTAATTCATGTTTTGCATAGAAAACTTAACATACATTATGAGGATTATCTAACATTGATTAACTAATTTTGTATCTTTCTATAAATTACTATACAGTATAGCTGTGATCATGTGAACACGCTAGGCGCTAGTATTGGCGGTCTGGTCAATATATGAAAAATGTAGTTTTTGATAATGACTTGAGCATATTTTCCATGTTCCAGTGGTATAACTATGGAGGAAGCATTGGCCATGATTTATGATGATGACCAAGAAGTTTCTCAGATATTTATGGAACCTCCCGAATCAAATGTGCTCACTGACGAAGATTCCGGAGACGAGGATGCTGGGCTCTTGGATAACTTATCAGGCAGACAGCTTCGCGCCGGCACCGAAGTTGTTTTGAGAAGTCAAGGTGAACCATTAGAAGAACAGGAAGAGGATGAAACCCATGAAGAAGTCCCCCACGTTTACAAACAAACCACTAATCAACGTAAAAAAAAAATCAAAAAAGTCCTCAATTGAGACAGAATGGATTGATGGAGATTTAGTTTCATCGCCACATTACTTTCCCAGCTCTGACTATGAAATTTTCAAAGATATGAGCCCCTATGATATATTTCGCGAGATATTCAATGACGACATCTTTGAGTATCTCATTGAAGAGACTAAGAGATATGCATTTTCGAAAAATCATCCAGAATTGAATGTTACGAAACAAGAGCTTGAAGTATTTGTAGCGATTTTGATCCTTTCTGGTTACAACACCGTACCTTCAAAACGCCACTACTGGGATTCACTAGGAGATCTTCGCAACGAGTTTGTCTATACTTCCATGAGACGAGACAGATTTATCAGTATATCGAGATTTCTACACTGTGCCGACAATTCCTTTCCATCAACCGATGATAAAATGTGGAAACTAAGACCACTCATGGTTATGTTGCAAAATCGATTTTTAGAGCTTTATCGGCCAGAACAACATATTAGCTTTGATGAATCAATGATCGAGTATTTTGGCAGACATGGGTGTAAGCAATGTATTCGAAATAAACCAATAAAATTTGGATACAAGGCTTGGTGTTTGAACACCCCCGATGGCTACCTCATCAACTTTGACATATACCAAGGTAAAAATCCAACTGGTGTCACCGACTATGAAGAAAAATTCGGTAAATGTGCAGCCCCGCTTATTCAAATGCTAGACATGCTTCCAGATCGTGTGAAAAACCTTTCCATGTATATCTATTTTGATAATCTATTCACAAGTGTGGCGCTACTACAAGAATTACGTAACAGGAACTATCATGGCACGGGAACTATACGCGAGAACAGAATTCCTGCATCTTGTAAAATAAAAGATAAAAAGCAGATGAAAAAAGAAATTCGTGGAGAGTACACCTCACAGTTAGATCGCCGGAATGGCATCATAGTTGATAAGTGGATGGACAATTCAGTTGTCTCAGCGGCATCCACTGCTTATGGTGTTGAACCGTTGTCATATTGTCAGCGCTACTCACAACAACAGAGGAAGAAAATCCGTGTTGCTCGTCCCGCTCTTTTTGGACAGTACAATAAATACATGGGTGGCACAGATAGGATGGACCAAAACATATCATATTACAGAGTGTCAATTCGAGGTAAAAAATGGTGGTGGCCCATATTCACGTGGCTCTTAGATGTATCTGTACATAATGCCTGGTTGTTGAAGAGGAAATCTGGAAGTGACATATCCCAACTCGAATTTAGAAGAAGAATAGTTCAGGTTATCTTACAGAGGTACAAGAATAATCCCCAAGGACCAGGTCGTCCACGAGGATCAAAATCAAGTTTAGATAGTAAAGTGCCTAATGAACTCAGATTAGATGGTTTAAACCATCTGATTGAGCCATGCAACAGGCGCAGGTGTGCTGGAATGAACTGTACCAAAACTGTACGCACCCAATGTGGAAAATGTGATGTAGGTCTATGTATTGAATGTTTTAAAGCATTTCATGTTCTTTAAATTGATTGAATAAATATATTTTGGAAACAACATATTTGTCCTTCATTAACGCCTAGCGTGATCATATGAACACGGGGTCTAAACTAAAAACTATTAACAAAAAAAATATTTTATAATTTTTTATACCATTACTATATTATATTTTCTTGATATATAGAGTATGGAGCAAATTTGCAAAAAAAAATAAAATCAGGCGTTAAAGGGTTAATATTCTTTCACGCATTTCTTCGTATAAAATATATCTTTTCAGTATTCTATGACTATATAAGGTATAATATGTCCAATCAACACATAAAAGTGCAAAAATTGAACAGATACTCTAAATCGGAAAATAAGATTATTGATTATTTTTTACTCATAATTTCGTCAAATATAACGCTTTTCAGCCTTTTATGACTAAATAAGCTATACTATGTCCAATCCACACATAAAAGTGCATAAATTTAACAAAAACTTTAAATCGGAAAGTAAGATTATTTAATATTTTTTACTCATAACTTCGTCTAATTTGTCGATTTCCAGCATTTTATGACTGAATAAGATATCTCCAATCCACATATGAAAGTGCAGAAATTGAACAAAAACTTTAGATTGGAAAATAGGTTCATTTAATATTTTTTACTCATAACTTCGTCTGAAATGTCTTTTTTTCAGCATTTTATGACTAAATTAGGCATAGTATGTCCAATCCACACATAAAAGTGCAGAAATTTATCAAAAACTTTAAATCGGAAAGTAAGATTATTTAATATTTTTACTCATAACATAAAATAACGCTTTTCAGCATTTTATGACTAAATAATGTATAATATGTTCATTCCACCCATAAAAGTGCAGAAATTGAAAAAAAATTATACGAAAACAAGAGTTTTAATATTCTTTCACTCATTTCTTCGTCTAAAATGTATCTTTTCAGCATTCTATGACTATATAAGGTATAATATGTCCAATCAACACATAATAGTGCAAAAATTGAACAAATACTTTAAATCTGAAAATAAGAATATTTAATATTTTTTACTCATAATTTCGTCTAAAATGACTCTTTTCAGCATTTTATGACTAAATGAGGTATACTATGTGTGTAGATATGTGTCCAGTCCACACTTAAAAGTGCAGAAATTGAACAAAAAATTTAAATCGGAAAATAAGATTATTTCCTATTTCTTACTCATAACTTCGTCTAAAATAACGCTTTTCAGCATTGTATGACTAAATGAGGTATATATAATATGTTCAACCCACACATAAAAGTGCAGAAATTTAACAAAAACTTTAAATCGGAAAGTAAGATTATTTAATATTTTTTACTCATAACTTCGTCTAAAATAACGCTTTTTAGCATTTTTCGACTAAATATGGTATAATATGTTCATTCCACCCATAAAAGTGCAGAAATTGAAAAAAAAAAATATTTCCGAAAATAAGATTTTCAATATTCTTCCACGCATTTCTTCGTCTAAAATGTATCTTTTCAGCATTCTATGACTATATAAGGTATAATATGTCCAATCAACACATAAAAGTGCAAAAATTGAACAAATACTTTAAATCTGAAAACAAGATTATTTAATATTTTTACTCATAACTTCGTCTAAAATAACGCTTTTCAGCATTTTATGACTAAATAAGGTATAATATGTCCAATCCACACATGAACAAGCTGTAATTGAAAAAAAAAACTTCAAGTCGGAAAATAAGATTATTTAATATTTTTTTACTCATAGCTTTGTCTAAAATGTTGATTTCCAGCATTTTATGATTGAATAAGGTTTTTCTGATCCACATATAAGAGAGCAGAAATTGAAAGAAAACTTTATATTGGAAAATAAGATCATTAAATATTTTTTACTCATAACTTCGTCTATAATATCTCTTCATAGTATTCTATGCCTAAATGAGGTATACTATGTTCATTCCACCCATAAAAGTGCAGAAATTGAAAAAAAATTATATCCAAAAATAAGATTTTTAATATTCTTTCACTCATTTCTTCGTCTAAAATGTATATTTTCAGCATTCTATGACTAAATGAGGTATACTATGTCCAGTCCACACATTAAAGTGCAGAAATTGAAAAAAAAAATTAAATTGGAAAATAAGATTATTTAATATGTTTAGCTCATAACTTCGTCTAAAATGACTTATTTCAGCATTTAATGATTAAATAAGGTATAGTATATCCAATCTCTACGTAAAAGTGAAGAAATTGAACAAAAACTTCAAATCGGAAAATAAGATGATTCAATATTTTTTCAACATAGCTTCGTCTAAAATGTCTCTTTTCAGCATTTTATGACTAATTAAGGTATAATATGTCCAATCCACACATAGAATTGAAATTGAACAATTACTTTAAATCGGAAAATAAGATTATTGATCATTTTTTACTCATAATTTCGTCAAAAAAAAACGCTTTACAGCCTTTTATAAGAGTGCAGAAATTGAACAAAAACTTTAAATCGGAAAATAATATTATTTCATATCTTTTCACTCATAACTACGTCTTAAATGTTTGTTGTCACCATTTTTAAACTAAATAAGGTATATTATGTCCAATCCACACATAAAAGTGCAGAAATTTAACAAAAACTTTTAATCGGAGAGTAAGATAATTTAATATTTTTTACGCATAACTTCGTCTAAAATAACGCTTTTCAGCATTTTATGACTAAATAAGGTATAATATGTTCAACCCACACATAAAAGTGCAGAAATTGAACAAATACTTTAAATCGGAAAGTAAGATTATTTAATATTTGTACTCATAACTTCGTCTAAAATAACGCTTTTCAGCATTTTATGACTAAATAAGGTATAATATGTTCATTCCAACCATAAAAGTGCAGAAATTGAAAAAAAATTATATTCGAAAATAAGATTTTTAATATTCTTTCACGCATTTCTTCGTATAAAATATTTCCTTTCAGAATTCTATGACTATATAAGGTATAATATGTCCAACCAACACATAAAAGTGCAGAAATTGAACAGATACTTTAAATCGGAAAATAAGATTATTTAATATTTTTTTACTCATAACTTCGTCTAAAAGGTCTATTTTCAGCATTTTATGACTAAATGAGGTATAGTATGTCCAATCCACACATAAAAGTGCAGAAATTGAACAAAATCAGCAATTTAAGACTAAATAAGGTATAATAATTCCAATCCACACAAAAATGTGCAGAAATTGCACAAAAACTTTAAATCGGAAAGTAAGATTATTTAATATTTTTACTCATAACTTCGTCTAAAATAACGCTTTTCAGCATTTTATGACTAAATAAGGTATAATATGTTCATTCCAACCATAAAAGTGCAGAAATTGAAAAAAAATTATATTCGAAAATAAGATTTTTAATATTCTTTCACTCATTTCTTCGTCTAAAATGTATCTTTTCAGCATTCTATGACTATATAAGGTATAATATATCCAATCAACACATAAAAGTGCAAAAATTGCACAAATACTTTATATCTGAAAATAAGATTATTTAATATTTTTTACTCATAACTTCGTCTAAAATGTCTCTTTTCGGCATTTTATGACTAAATGAGGTATACTATGTCCAGTCCACACATAAAAGTGCAGAAATTGAACAAAAGATTTAAATCGTAAAATAGGATAATTTCATATTTTTTTACTCATAATTTCGTCTTAAATGTCTGTTCTCACCATTTTTAAACTAAATAAGGTATAATATGTCAAATCCACACATAAAAGTGCAGAAATTTAACAAAAGCTTTAAATCGGAAAGTAATATTATTTAATATTTTCTACTCATAACTTCGTCTAAAATGTCTCTTTTCCGCATTTTATGACTAAATGAGGTATATTATGTCCAATCCACACATAAAAGTGCAGAAATTGAACAAAAATATTATATCGGAAAATAAGATTATTTAACATTTTTTACTCATAACTTCGTCTAAAATAACACGAACAAGCTGAAATTGAAAAAAGACTTTAAGTCGGAAAATAAGATTATTTAATATTTTTTACTCATAACTTCGACTAAAATGTCGATTTTTAGCATTTTATGAATGAATAAGGTATTTCCAATCCCCATATAAAAGTGCAGAAATTGAACAAAAACTCAAAATCGGATAATAAGATTATTCAATATTTTTTACTCATAACTTCGTCTAAAATGACGCTTTTCAGCATTTTATGACTAAATAAGGTATACTTTGTCCAATCCACACATAAAAGTGCAGAAATTGAACAAAAACTTTAAATCGGAAAGTAAGATTATTTAATATTTTTTACTCATAACTTTGTCTAAAATAAAGCTTTTCAGCATTTTATGACTAAATAAGGTATAATATGTCCAATCCACCATGAATAAGCTGAAATTGAAAAAAACCTTCAAGTCGGAAAATAAGATTAATTAATATTTTTTACTCATAACTTCGTCTAAAATGCCGATTTCCAGTATATTATGACTGAATAAGGTATTTCCAATCCACATATAAAAGTGCAGATATTGAACAAAAACATTAGATTGGAAAATAAGATCATTTAATATTTTCTACTCATTACTTCGTCTGATATGTCCGTTTTCAGCAATATAAGACTAAATAAGGTATAATAAGTCCAATCCACACATAAATATGCAGAAATTGAAAAAAGCTTTAAATCGGAAAATTAGATTATTTAATATTTTTTACTCATAACTTCGACTAAAATGTCGATTTCCAGCATTTTATGAATGGATAAGGTATTTCCAATCCCCATATAAAAGTGCAGAAATTGAACAGAAACTCTAAATCGGAAAATAAGATTATTCAATATTTTTTACTCATAACTTCGTCTAAAATGACGCTTTTCAGCATTTTATGACTAAATAAGGTATAATATGTCCAATCCACCATGAACAAGCTGAAATTGAAAAAAACCTTCAAGTCGGAAAATAAGATTATTTAATATTCTTTACTCATAACTTCGTCTAAAATGCCGATTTCCAGTATATTATGACTGAATAAGGTATTTCCAATCCACATATAAAAGTGCAGATATTGAACAAAAACATTAGATTGGAAAATAAGATAATTTAATATTTTTTACTCATGACTTCGTCTAAAATGTCTGTTTTCAGCAATATAAGCAATATAAGACCAAGTTATGGTCTCAAAATATGAAATAATCCTATTTTCCGATTTAAAGTTTTTGTTCAATTTCTGCACTTTATATATATATATATAGTCATAAAATGCAGAAAACAGACATTTTATTTGGAATAATCTTATTTTACGATTTAAGGTTTCTCTTTTTCAAAGTCTGCACTTTTATATCTGGATTGGTCATATTATACCTCATCTAGTAATAAAATGCTGAAAAGAGACATTTTACACGAAGTTATGAGAGAAAAACATAAAATGATGTTATTTTTCGATTTAAAGTTTCGGCTCAATTTCTGCACTTTTATGTGTGGATTGGACATATAATTTATTTAGTCAGGAAATGCTGAAAAGAGACATTTTAGATGTAGTTGTGAGTAAATAATATTAAATAATCTTGTTTTTCGATTTAAAACTTTTATTCAATTTCAGCACTTTTATATACCTCATTCAGTCATAAAATACTGAAAATAGACATTTTAGACGAAGTTATGAGCAAAAAATATTAAATCAATATATCTCCCGATTTAAAGTTTTTCTTTCTCAATTTCTGCACTTTTATGTGCGGATAGGGCATGTTATACCTAATTTAGTCATAAAATGCCGAAAAGAGTCATTTCAGACGAAGTTATGTGTAAAAAGTATTAAATAATCTTATTTTCCGATTTAAAGTTTTTGTTCAATTTCTGCACTTTTATGTGTGGATTCATAGTATAACTGATTTAGTAATAATATGATGAAAACAGACCTTTTAGACCAAGTTATGGTCTCAAAATAGGAAATAATCCTATTTTCCGATTTAAAGTTTTTGTTCAATTTCTGCACTTTTATGTGTGGATTGGACATATTATAATTTATTCAGACATAAAATGCTGAAAACATACAATTTAGACCAAATTATGAGCTAATAATATGAAATAATCTTATTATACGATTTAAAGTTCTTGTTCAATTTCAGTACTTTTATGTGTGGATTGGACAAAGTATAACTTATTTAGTTATAAAATGGTGATAACTGACATTTTAGACCAAGTTATGTCCTTAAAATATGAATTAATGTTATTATTCGATTTAAAGTTTTTGTTCAATTTCTGCACTTTTATGTGTGGATTGGGCATATTATAACTAATTTAGTCATGGAATGCTGAAAACAGAAATTTTAGACCAAATTATGAGAAAAAATATATTAAATAATCTTATTTTCCGGTTAGAAGTTTTTGTTCAATTTCAGCACTCTTATGTGTGGATTGGACATATTATACATTATTTAGTCATAAACTGCTGAGAACAGACATTTTAGACCAAGTTATGAGCTAAAAATATAAAATAATCTTATTTTCCGATTTAAAGTTTTTGTTCAATTTCTGCACTTTTATGTGTGTATTGGATATATTATGACTTAATTAGTCATAAAATGCTGAAAACAGACATTTTAGACCACGTTATGAGCAAAGAATATGAAATAATCCTATTTTCCGATTTAAAGTTTATGTTCAATTTCAGCACTTTAATGTGTGGATTAGACAAAGTATAACTTATTTAGTCATAATCTGCTAAAAACAGACATTTTAGACCAAGTTATGAGCTTAAAATATGAATTAATCTTATTTTCCGGTTTAAAGTTTTTGTTCAATTTCAGCCCTTTTATGTGTGTATTGGACATATTATGACTTGATTATTCATAAACTGCTGAAAACAGACATTTTAGACCAAGTTATGAGCTAAAAATATGAAATAATCTTATTTTCTGATTTCAAGTTTTGGTTCAATTTCTGTACTTTTATGTTTGTATTGGACATATTATAGCTTATTTAGTCATAAAATGCTGAGAACAGACATTTTAGACCAAGATATGAGCTAAAATTATGGAATAATCTTATTTTCATACATTAAGTTTTTGTTCAATCTCTACACTTTTATGTGTGTATTGGACATATTATCACTTATTTAGTCATAAACTGCTGAAAACAGACAATTTAGACCAAGTTATTAGCTAAACATATGAAATAATCTTATTTTCCGAATTAAAGTTTTTGTTCAAATTCTGCACTTTTATGTGTGGATTGGACATATTATAACTTATATAGTCATAAAATGCTGAAAACAGACATCTTAGACCAGGATATGAGCTTAAAATTTGAGATAATCTTATTTTCCGATCTAAAGTTTTTGTTCAATTTCTGCATTTTTATGTGTGTATTGGACATATTATGACTTAATTAGTCATAAAATGCTGAAAGCAGACATTTTAGACCACGTTCTGAGGAAAAAATATGAAATAATCTTATTTTCCCATTTAAAGTTTTTGTTCAATTTCTGCACTTTTATGTGTGTATTGGACATATTATAACTTATTTTGTCATAAAATGCTGAAAACAGTCATTTTAGACCAAGTTATGAGCTAAAAATATGAAGTAATCTTATTTTCCGATTCAAGGTCTTTGGTCGATTTCTGCACTTTTATGTGTGGACTGGACAAATATAACTTATTTAGTAATAATATGCTGAACACTGACATTTTAGACCAAGTTATGTCCTAAAAATATGAAGTAATCTTATTTTCCGATTAAAAGTATTTGCTCAATCTCTGCACTTTTATTTGTGGATTGGACATATTATACCTTATTCAGTCATAAAATGCCAAAAACAAACGTCTTAGAAGAAGTTATGAACAAAAAAATAATAAATAGGTAATGTTATTTTCCCCTTTAAAGTTTTTGTTCAATTTCTGCACTTTTATGTGTAGATTGGACATTTTATAGCTTATTTAGTCATAAAATGCTGAAAACAAACATTTAAGACCATGTTATGAGCTAAAAATATTAAATAATCTTATTTTCCGATTTAAAGTTTTTGTTCAATTTCTGCACTTTTATGTCTGGATTGGACATATTATAACTTATATAGTCATAAAATGCAGAAAACAGACATTATAGACCAAGTTATGAGCTTAAAATATGAGATAATCTTATTTTCCGATCTAAAGTTTTTGATCAATTTCTGCCCTTTTATGTGTGTATTGGACATATTATGACTTGATTAGTCATATAATGCTGAAAACAGACATTTTAGACCAAATTATGAGCTAAAAACATGAAATACTCTTATTATCCGATTTAAAGTTTTTGTTCAATTTCTGCACTTTTATGTGTGGATTAGACATTATATAAATTATTTAGTAATAATATGCTGAAAACAGACATTTTAGACCAAGTTATGTCCTAAAAATATGAAATAATCGTATTTTCCGATTTAAAGTTTTTGTTCAATTTATGCATTTTTATGTGTGTATCGGACATATATTATGTTTTATTTAGTCATAAAATGCTGAAAACACACATTTTAGACCATGTTATGAGCTAAAAATATTAAATAATCTTATTTTCCGATTTAAAGTTTTTGTTCAATTTCTGCACACTTAAGTGTGGATTGGACATATTATTACTTATATAGTCATAAAATGCAGAAAACAGACATTTTAGACCAAGTTATGAGCTTAAAATATGAGATAATCTTATTTTCCGATCAAAAGTTTTTGTTCAATTTCTGCCCTTTTATGTGTGTATTGGACATATTATGACTTGATTAGTCATAAAATGCTGAAAACAGACATTTTAGACCAAGTTATGAGCTAAAAATATGAGATAATCTTATTTTCCGATTAAAGTTTTTGTTCATTTTCTGCATTTTTATGTGTGTAATGGATATATTATGACTTAATTAGTCATAAAATGCTGAAAGCAGACATTTTAGACCACGTTGTGAGCAAAGAATATGAAATAAACCTATTTTCCGATTTAAAGTTTTTGTTCAAATTCAGCACTTTTATGTGTGGATTAGACAAAGTATAACTTATTTACTCATAAAATGCTGAAAACACACATTTTAGACCAAGTTATGAGCTAAAAATATGAGATAATCTTATTTTCCGATTTAAAGTTTTTGTTCTATTTCTGCATTTTTATGTGTGTATTGGACATATTATGACTTAATTAGTCATAAAATGCTGAAAGCAGACATTTTAGACCACGTTATGGGCAAAAAATATGAAATAATCTTATTTTCCGATTTAAGGTTTTTGTTCAATATCTGCACTTTTATGTGTGTATTGGACATATTATCACTTATTTAGTCATAAAATTCTGGAAACTGACATATCAGACCAAGTTATGAGCTAAAATTATGGAATAATCTTATTTTCAGATTTAAAGTTTTTGTTCAATTTCTGCACTTCTATGTGTGTATTGGACATACTATTACTTATTTTGTCATAAAATGCTGAAAACAGTCATTTTAGACCAAGTTATGAGCTAAAAATATGAAATAATCTTATTTTCCGATTTAAGGTCTTTGTTCGATTTCTGCACTTTTATGTGTGGACTGGACAAAATATAACTTATTTAGTAATAATATGCTGAACACTGACATTTTAGACCAAGTTATATCCTAAAAATATGAAGTAATCTTATTTTCCGATTTATATATTTGTTCAATCTCTGCACTTTTATTTGTGGATTGGACATATTATACCTTATTCAGTCATAAAATGCCAAAAACAAACGTCTTGGAAGAAGTTATGAACAAAAAAATAATAAATAGGTAATGTTATTTTCCCCTTTAAAGTTTTTGTTCAATTTCTGCACTTTTATGTGTGGACTGGACATAATATAACTTATTCTGTAATAAGATGCCGAAAACAGACGTTTTAGCAGAAGTTATGACCAAAAAAAATTAAATAGGTAATGTTATTTTCCCCTTCAAAGTTTTTGTTCAATTTCTGCACTTTTATGTGTGGATTGGACATATTATAATTTATTCAGTCATAAAATTCTGAAAACAGACATTTTAGACCAAGTTATGAGCTAAAAATATGAGATAATCTTATTTTCCGATTTAAAGTTTTTGTTCAATTTCTGCAATTTTATGTGTGCATTGGACATATTATGACTTAATTAGTCATAAAATGCTGAAAGCAGACATTTTAGACCACGTTATGAGCAAAGAATATGAAATAATCTTATTTTCCGTTTTAAAGTTTTTGTTCAATTTCTGCAATTTTATCTGTGGATTGGACATATTATAACTTATTTAGTAATAAAATGCTGAAAGCACACATTTTAGACAACGTTATGAGCAAAAAATATGAAAAAATCTTATTTTCCGATTTAAGGATTTTGTTCAATGTCTGCACTTTTATGTGTGTATTGGACATAATATAACTTATTTAGTCATAAAATTCTGGAAACAGACATTTTGGACCACGTTATGAGCAAAAAATATGAAAAAATCTTATTTTCCGATTTAAGGAATTTGTTCAATTTCTGCACTTTTATGTGTGTATTGGACATATTATAACTTATTTAGTCATAAAATTCTGGAGACTGACATTTTATACCAAGTTATGAGCTAAAATTATGGAATAATCTTATTTTCAGATTTAATGTTTTTATTCAATTTCTGCACTTTTATGTATGTATTGGACATATTATAACTTATTTAGACTTAAAATGCTGAAAGCAGACATTTTAGACCACGTTATGACCAAAAAATATGAAATAATCTTATTTTCCGATTTAAAGTTTTTGTTCAATTTATGTACATTTATGTGCGGATCGGACATATTATAACTTATTTAGTCATAAAATGCTGAAAACAGGCATTTTAGACCACGTTATGATCAAAAAATATGAGAAAATCTTAATTTCCGATTTAAGGACTTTGTTCAATTTCTGCACTTTTATGTGTGTATTGGACATATTGTAACTTAATTAGTCATAAAATTCTGGAAACAGAAATTTTAGACCAAGCTATGAGATAAAATTATGGAATAATCTTATTTTCAGAATTAAAGTTTTTGTTCAATTTCTGCACTTTTATGTGTGTATTGGACATATTATCACTTATTTAGTCATAAAATACTGGAAACTGACATTTCAGACCAAGTTATGAGCTAAAATTATGGAATAATCTTATTTTCCGATTCAAGGTCTTTGTTCGATTTCTGCACTTTTATGTGTGGACTGGACAAAATATAACTTATTTAGTAATAATATGCTGAACACTGACATTTAAGACCAAGTTATGTCCTAAAAATATGAAGTAATCTTATTTTCCGATTTAAAGTATTTGTTCAATCTCTGCACTTTTATTTGTGGATTGGACATATTATACCTTATTCAGTCATAAAATGCCAAAAACAAACGTCTTAGAAGAAGTTATGAACAAAAAAATAATAAATAGGTAATGTTATTTTCCCCTTTAAAGTTTTTGTACAATTTCTGCACTTTTATGTGTAGATTGGACATTTTATAGCTTATTTAGTAATAAAATGCTGAAAACATACATTTTAGACCATGTTATGAGCTAAATATATTAAATAATCTTATTTTCCGATTTAAAGTTATTGTTCAATTTCTGCACTTTTATGTGTGGATTGGACATATTATAACTTATATAGTCATAAAATGCAGAAAACAGACATTTTAGACCAAGTTATGAGCTTAAAATATGAGATAATCTTATTTTCCGATCTAAAGTTTTTGTTCAATTTCTGCCCTTTTATGTGTGTATTGGACATATTATGACTTGATTAGTCATAAAATGCTGAAAACAGACATTTTAGACCAAGTTATAAGCTAAAAACATGAAATAATCTTATTTTCCGTCTTAAAGTTTTTGTTCAATTTATGCATTTTTATGTGTGTATCGGACATATATTATGTTTTATTCAGTCATAAAATGCTGAAATCACTCATTTTAGACCATGTTATGAGCTAAAAATATTAAATAATCTTATTTTTCGATTTAAAGTTTTTGTTCAATTTCTGCAATTTTATGTGTGCATTGGACATATTATGACTTAATTAGTCATAAAATGCTGAAAGCAGACATTTTAGACCACGTTATGAGCAAAGAATATGAAATAATCTTATTTTCCGATTTAAAGTTTTTGTTCAATTTCTGCAATTTTATCTGCGGATTGGACATATTATAACTTATTTAGTAATAAAATGCTGAAAGCACACATTTTAGACAACGTTATGAGCAAAAAATATGAAAAAATCTTATTTTCCGATTTAAGGACTTTGTTCAATGTCTGCACTTTTATGTGTGTATTGGACATAATATAACTTATTTAGTCATAAAATTCTGGAAACAGACATTTTGGACCACGTTATGAGCAAAAAATATGAAAAAATCTTATTTTCCGATTTAAGGAATTTGTTCAATTTCTGCACTTTTATGTGTGTATTGGACATATTATAACTTATTTAGTCATAAAATTCTGGAGACTGACATTTTATACCAAGTTATGAGCTAAAATTATGGAATAATCTTATTTTCAGATTTAAAGTTTTTATTCAATTTCTGCACTTTTATGTATGTATTGGACATATTATAACTTATTTAGACTTAAAATGCTGAAAGCAGACATTTTAGACCACGTTATGACCAAAAAATATGAAATAATCTTATTTCCGATTTGAAGTTTTTGTTCAATTTATGTACATTTATGTGCGGGATCGGACATATTATAACTTATTTAGTCATAAAATGCTGAAAACAGGCATTTTAGACCACGTTATGATCAAAAAATATGAGAAAATCTTAATTTCCGATTTAAGGACTTTGTTCAATTTCTGCACTTTTATGTGTGTATTGGACATATTATAACTTATTTAGTCATAAAATTCTGGAAACAGAAATTTTAGACCAAGCTATGAGATAAAATTATGGAATAATCTTATTTTCAGAATTAAAGTTTTTGTTCAATTTCTGCACTTTTATGTGTGTATTGGACATATTATCACTTATTTAGTCATAAAATTCTGGAAACTGACATTTCAGACCAAGTTATGAGCTAAAATTATGGAATAATCTTATTTTCAGATTTAAAGTTTTTGTTCAATTTCTGCACTTCTATGTGTGTATTGGACATACTATAACTTATTTTTGTCATAAAATGCTGAAAAACAGTCATTTTAGACCAAGTTATGAGCTAAAAATGTGAAATAAGCTTATTTTCCGATCAAGGTCTTTGTTCGATTTCTGCACTTTTATGTGTGGACTGGACAAAATATAACTTATTTAGTAATAATATGCTGAACACTGACATTTTATACCAAGTTATGTCCTAAAAATATGAAGTAATCTTATTTTCCGATTGAAAGTATTTGTTCAATCTCTGCACTTTTATTTGTGGATTGGACATATTATACCTTATTCAGTCATAAAATGCCAAAAACAAACGTCTTAGAAGAAGTTATGAACAAAAAAATAATAAATAGGTAATGTTATTTTCCCCCTTAAAGTTTTTGTACAATTTCTGCACTTTTATGTGTAGATTGGACATTTTATAGCTTATTTAGTAATAAAATGCTGAAAACATACATTTTAGACCATGTTATGAGCTAAATATATTAAATAATCTTATTTTCCGATTAAAGTTATTGTTCAATTTCTGCACTTTTATGTGTGGATTGGACATATTATAACTTATATAGTCATAAAATGCAGAAACAGACATTTTAGACCAAGTTATGAGCTTAAAATATGAGATAATCTTATTTTCCGATCTAAAGTTTTTGTTCAATTTCTGCCCTTTTATGTGTGTATTGGACATATTATGACTTGATTAGTCATAAAATGCTGAAAAGATACATTTTAGACCAAGTTATAAGCTAAAAACATGAAATAATCTTATTATCCGATTCAAAGTTTTTGTTCAATTTCAGCACTTTAAGTGTGGATTAGACATTATATAAATTATTTAGTAATAATATGCTGAAAACTGACATTTTAGACCAAGTTATGTCCTAAAAATATGAAATAATCTAATTTTCCGTCTTAAAGTTTTTGTTCAATTTATGCATTTTTATGTGTGTATCGGACATATATTATGTTTTATTCAGTCATAAAATGCTGAAAGCACACATTTTAGACCATGTTATGAGCTAAAAATATTAAATAATCTTATTTCTCGATTTAAAGTTTTTGTTCAATTTCTGCACTTTTATGTGTGTATTGGACATATTATCACTTATTTAGTCATAAAATTCTGGAAACTGACATTTAGACCATGTTATGAGCTAAAATTATGGAATAATCTTATTTTCAGATTTAAAGTTTTTGTTCAATTTCTGCACTTTTATGTGTGTATTGGACATATTACAACTTATTTTGTCATAAAGTGCTGAAAACAGTCATTTTAGACCAAGTTATGAGCTAAAAATATGAAATAATTTTAATTTCCGATTTAAGGTTTTTGTTCAATTTCTGCACTTTTATGTGTAGATTGGACATTTTATAGCTTATTTAGTAATAAAATGCTGAAAACATACATTTTAGACCATGTTATGAGCTAAATATATTAAATAATCTTATTTTCCGATTTAAAGTTTTTGTTCAATTTCTGCACTTTTATGTGTGGATTGGACATATTATAACTTATATAGTCATAAAATGCAGAAAACAGACATTTTAGACCAAGTTATGAGCTTAAAATATGAGATAATCTTATTTTCCGATCTAAAGTTGTTGTTCAATTTCTGCCCTTTTATGTGTGTATTGGACATATTATGACTTGATTAGTCATAAAATGCTGAAAACAGACATTCTAGACCAAGTTATAAGCTAAAAACATGAAATAATCTTATTATCCGATTTAAAGTTTTTGTTCAATTTCTGCACTTTTATGTGTGGATTGGACATATTATAACTTATTTAGACATAAAATACTGAAAACAGACATTTTAGACCAAGTTATGAGCTAAAACTATGAAATAATCTTATTTTCCGATTCAAGGTTTTTGTTCAATTTCTGCACTTTTATGTGTGTATTGGACATATTATCACTTATTTTAGTCATAAAATTCTGGAAACTGACATTTCAGACCAAGTTATGAGCTAAAATTATGGAATAATCTTATTTTCAGATTTAAAGTTTTTGTTCAATTTCTGCACTTCTATGTGTGTATTGGACATACTATAACTTATTTTGTCATAAAATGCTGAAAACAGTCATTTTAGACCAAGTTATGAGCTAAAAATATGAAATAATCTTATTTTCCGATTTAAGGTCTTTGTTCGATTTCTGCACTTTTATGTGTGGACTAGACAAAATATAACTTATTTAGTAATAATATGCTGAACACTGACATTTTAGACCAAGTCATGTCCTAAAAATATGAAGTAATCTTATTTTCCGATTTAAAGTATTTGTTCAATCTCTGCACTTTTATTTGTGGATTGGACATATTATACTTATTCAGTCATAAAATGCCAAAAACAAACGTCTTAGAAGAAGTTATGAACAAAAAAATAATAAATGGGTAATGTTATTTTCCCCTTTAGAGTTTTTGTTCAATTTCTGAACTTCTATGTGTAGATTGGACATTTTATAGCTTATTTGGTAATAAAATGCTGAAAACAAACATTTTAGACCATGTTATAAGCTAAATATATTAAATAATCTTATTTTCCGATTTAAAGGTTTTGTTCAATTTCTGCACTTATATGTGTTGATTGGACATATTATAACTTATATAGTCAAAAAATGCAGAAAACAGACATTTTAGACCAAGTTATGAGCTAAAAACATGAAATAATCTTATTATCCGATTTAAAGTTTTTGTTCAATTTCTGCACTTTAAGTGTGGATTAGACATTATATAAATTATTTAGTAATAATATGCTGAAAACTGACATTTTAGACCAAGTTATGTCCTAAAAATATGAAATAATCTTATTTTCCGTCTTAAAGTTTTTGTTCAATTTATGCATCTTTATGTGTGTATCGGACATATATTATGTTTTATTCAGTCATAAAATGCTGAAAGCACACATTTTAGACCATGTTATGAGCTAAAAATATTAAATAATCTTATTTTTCGATTTAAAGTTTTTGTTCAATTTCTCCACTTTTATGTGTGGATTGGACATATTATAACTTATTTAGTCATAAAATACTGAAAACAGACATTTAAGACCAAGTTATGAGCTAAAAATGTGAAATAATCTTGTTTCCGATTTAAAATTTTTGTTGAATTTCTGCATTTTATGTGTGGGCTGGACATATTATGATTTATTTTTTCATAAAATGCTGAAAACAGACATTTTAGACCAAGTTATGAGCTAAAACTATGATATAATCTTATTTTCCGATTTAAAGTTTTTGTTCAATTTCTGCATTTTTATGTGTGTACCTATTGGACATATTATGACTTAATTAATCATAAAATGCTGAAAGCAGGCATTTTAGACCACGTTATGAGCTAAAACTATGAAATAATCTTATTTTCCGATTCAAGGTTTTTGTTCAATTTCTGCACTTTTATGTGTGTATTGGACATATTATCACTTATTTAGTCATAAAATTCTGGAAACTGACATTTCAGACCAAGTTATGAGCTAAAATTATGGAATAATCTTATTTTCAGATTTAAAGTTTTTGTTCAATTTCTGCACTTCTATGTGTGTATTGGACATACTATAACTTATTTTGTCATAAAATGCTGAAAACAGTCATTTTAGACCAAGTTATGAGCTAAAAATATGAAATAATCTTATTTTCCGATTTAAGGTCTTTGTTCGATTTCTGCACTTTTATGTGTGGACTAGACAAAATATAACTTATTTAGTAATAATATGCTGAACACTGACATTTTAGACCAAGTCATGTCCTAAAAATATGAAGTAATCTTATTTTCCGATTTAAAGTATTTGTTCAATCTCTGCACTTTTATTTGTGGATTGGACATATTATACCTTATTCAGTCATAAAATGCCAAAAACAAACGTCTTAGAAGAAGTTATGAACAAAAAAATAATAAATGGGTAATGTTATTTTCCCCTTTAGAGTTTTTGTTCAATTTCTGAACTTCTATGTGTAGATTGGACATTTTATAGCTTATTTGGTAATAAAATGCTGAAAACAAACATTTTAGACCATGTTATAAGCTAAATATATTAAATAATCTTATTTTCCGATTTAAAGGTTTTGTTCAATTTCTGCACTTATATGTGTTGATTGGACATATTATAACTTATATAGTCAAAAAATGCAGAAAACAGACATTTTAGACCAAGTTATGAGCTAAAAACATGAAATAATCTTATTATCCGATTTAAAGTTTTTGTTCAATTTCTGCACTTTAAGTGTGGATTAGACATTATATAAATTATTTAGTAATAATATGCTGAAAACTGACATTTTAGACCAAGTTATGTCCTAAAAATATGAAATAATCTTATTTTCCGTCTTAAAGTTTTTGTTCAATTTATGCATTTTTATGTGTGTATCGGACATATATTATGTTTTATTCAGTCATAAAATGCTGAAAGCACACATTTTAGACCATGTTATGAGCTAAAAATATTAAATAATCTTATTTTTCGATTTAAAGTTTTTGTTCAATTTCTCCACTTTTATGTGTGGATTGGACATATTATAACTTATTTAGTCATAAAATACTGAAAACAGACATTTAAGACCAAGTTATGAGCTAAAAATGTGAAATAATCTTGTTTCCGATTTAAAGTTTTTGTTGAATTTCTGCATTTTATGTGTGGGCTGGACATATTATGATTTATTTTTTCATAAAATGCTGAAAACAGACATTTTAGACCAAGTTATGAGCTAAAACTATGAAATAATCTTATTTTCCGATTTAAAGTTTTTGTTCAATTTCTGCATTTTTATGTGTGTACCTATTGGACATATTATGACTTAATTAATCATAAAATGCTGAAAGCAGGCATTTTAGACCACGTTATGAGCAAAAAATATGAAATAATCTTATTTTCCGATTTAAAGTTTTTGTTCAATTTCTGCACTTTTATGTGTGTATTGGACATATTATCACTTATTTAGTCATAAAATTCTGGAAACTGACATTTCAGACCAAGTTATGAGCTAAAATTATGGAATAATCTTATTTTCAGATTTAAAGTTTTTGTTCAATTTCTGCACTTCTATGTGTGTATTGGACATACTATAAATTATTTTGTCATAAAATGCTGAAAACAGTCATTTTAGACCAAGTTATGAGCTAAAAATATGAAATAATCTTATTTTCCGATTTAAGGTCTTTGTTCGATTTCTCCACTTTTATGTGTGGACTAGACAAAATATAACTTATTTAGTAATAATATGCTGAACTCTGACATTTTAGACCAAGTTATGTCCTAAAAATATGAAGAAATCTTATTTTCCGATTTAAAGTATTTGTTCAATCTCTGCACTTTTGTCATAAAATGCCAAAAACAAACGTCTTAGAAGAAGTTATGAACAAAAAAATAATAAATAGGTAATGCTATTTTCCCCTTTAAAGTTTTTGTTCAATTTCTGTACTTTTATGTGTAGATTGGACATTTTATAGCTTATTTAGTAATAAAATGCTGAAAACAAACATTTTAGACCATGTTATGAGCTAAATATATTAAATAATCTTATTTTCCGATATAAAGTTTTTGTTCAACTTCTGCACTTTTATGTGTGGATTGGACATATTATAACTTATATAGTCATAAAATGCATAAAACAGACATTTTAGACCAAGTTATGAGCTTAAAATACGAGATAATCTTATTTTCCAATCTAAAGTTTTTGTCCAATTTCTGCCCTTTATGTGTGTATTGGACATATTATGACTTGATTAGTCATAAAATGCTGAAAACAGACATTTTAGACCAAGTTATGAGCTAAAAATATGAGATAATCTTATTTTCCGATTTAAAGTTTTTGTTCAATTTCCGCATTTTTATGTGTGTATTGGACATATTATGACTTAATTAGTCATAAAATGATGAAAACAGTCATTTTAGACCAAGTTATGAGCTAAAAATATGAAATAATCTTATTTTCCGATTTAAGGTCTTTGTTCGATTTCTGCACTTTTGTGTGGACTGGACAAAATATAACTTATTTAGTAATAATATGCTGAACACTGACATTTTAGACCAAGTTATGTCCTAAAAATATGAAGTAATCTTATTTTCCGATTTAAAGTATTTGTTCAATCTCTGCACTTTTATTTGTGGATTGGACATATTATACCTTATTCAGTCATAAAATGCCAAAAACAAACGTCTTAGAAGAAGTTATGAACAAAAAAATAATAAATAGGTAATGTTATTTTCCCCTTTAAAGTTTTTGTTCAATTTCTGCACTTTTATGTGTAGATTGGACATTTTATAGCTTATTTAGTAATAAAATGCTGAAAACAAACATTTTAGACCAAGTTATGAGCTTAAAATATGAGATAATCTTATTTTCCGATCTAAAGTTTTTGTTCAATTTCTGCCCCTTTTATGTGTGTATTGGACATATTATGACTTGATTAGTCATAAAATGCTGAAAACAGACATTTTAGACCAAGTTATAAGCTAAAACATGAAATAATCTTATTATCCGATTTAAAGTTTTTGTTCAATTTCTGCACTTTAAGTGTGGATTAGACTTTATATAAATTATTTAGTAATAATATGCTGAAAACTGACATTTTAGACCAAGTTATGTCCTAAAAATATGAAATAATCTTATTTTCCGTCTTAAAGTTTTTGTTCAATTTATGCATTTTTATGTGTGTATCGGACATATATTATGTTTTATTCAGTCATAAAATGCTGAAAGCACACATTTTAGACCATGTTATGAGCTAAAAATATTAAATAATCTTATTTTTCGATTTAAAGTTTTTGTTCAATTTCTCCACTTTTATGTGTGGATTGGACATATTATAACTTATTTAGTCATAAAATACTGAAAACAGACATTTAAGACCAAGTTATGAGCTAAAAATGTGAAATAATCTTGTTTCCGATTTAAAGTTTTTGTTGAA
Organism: Crioceris asparagi; assembly: GCA_958507055.1. Classification (NCBI taxonomy): domain Eukaryota; kingdom Metazoa; phylum Arthropoda; class Insecta; order Coleoptera; family Chrysomelidae; genus Crioceris; species Crioceris asparagi. The sequence continues at coordinate 23,447,254 of OY293832.1, forward strand.
TTTCTGCATTTTATGTGTGGGCTGGACATATTATGATTTATTTTTTCATAAAATGCTGAAAACAGACATTTTAGACCAAGTTATGAGCTAAAACTATGAAATAATCTTATTTTCCGATTTAAAGTTTTTGTTCAATTTCTGCATTTTTATGTGTGTACCTATTGGACATATTATGACTTAATTAATCATAAAATGCTGAAAGCAGGCATTTTAGACCACGTTATGAGCTAAAACTATGAAATAATCTTATTTTCCGATTCAAGGTTTTTGTTCAATTTCTGCACTTTTATGTGTGTATTGGACATATTATCACTTATTTAGTCATAAAATTCTGGAAACTGACATTTCAGACCAAGTTATGAGCTAAAATTATGGAATAATCTTATTTTCAGATTTAAAGTTTTTGTTCAATTTCTGCACTTCTATGTGTGTATTGGACATACTATAACTTATTTTGTCATAAAATGCTGAAAACAGTCATTTTAGACCAAGTTATGAGCTAAAAATATGAAATAATCTTATTTTCCGATTTAAGGTCTTTGTTCGATTTCTGCACTTTTATGTGTGGACTAGACAAAATATAACTTATTTAGTAATAATATGCTGAACACTGACATTTTAGACCAAGTCATGTCCTAAAAATATGAAGTAATCTTATTTTCCGATTTAAAGTATTTGTTCAATCTCTGCACTTTTATTTGTGGATTGGACATATTATACCTTATTCAGTCATAAAATGCCAAAAACAAACGTCTTAGAAGAAGTTATGAACAAAAAAATAATAAATGGGTAATGTTATTTTCCCCTTTAGAGTTTTTGTTCAATTTCTGAACTTCTATGTGTAGATTGGACATTTTATAGCTTATTTGGTAATAAAATGCTGAAAACAAACATTTTAGACCATGTTATAAGCTAAATATATTAAATAATCTTATTTTCCGATTTAAAGGTTTTGTTCAATTTCTGCACTTATATGTGTTGATTGGACATATTATAACTTATATAGTCAAAAAATGCAGAAAACAGACATTTTAGACCAAGTTATGAGCTAAAAACATGAAATAATCTTATTATCCGATTTAAAGTTTTTGTTCAATTTCTGCACTTTAAGTGTGGATTAGACATTATATAAATTATTTAGTAATAATATGCTGAAAACTGACATTTTAGACCAAGTTATGTCCTAAAAATATGAAATAATCTTATTTTCCGTCTTAAAGTTTTTGTTCAATTTATGCATTTTTATGTGTGTATCGGACATATATTATGTTTTATTCAGTCATAAAATGCTGAAAGCACACATTTTAGACCATGTTATGAGCTAAAAATATTAAATAATCTTATTTTTCGATTTAAAGTTTTTGTTCAATTTCTCCACTTTTATGTGTGGATTGGACATATTATAACTTATTTAGTCATAAAATACTGAAAACAGACATTTAAGACCAAGTTATGAGCTAAAAATGTGAAATAATCTTGTTTCCGATTTAAAGTTTTTGTTGAATTTCTGCATTTTATGTGTGGGCTGGACATATTATGATTTATTTTTTCATAAAATGCTGAAAACAGACATTTTAGACCAAGTTATGAGCTAAAACTATGAAATAATCTTATTTTCCGATTTAAAGTTTTTGTTCAATTTCTGCATTTTTATGTGTGTACCTATTGGACATATTATGACTTAATTAATCATAAAATGCTGAAAGCAGGCATTTTAGACCACGTTATGAGCAAAAAATATGAAATAATCTTATTTTCCGATTTAAAGTTTTTGTTCAATTTCTGCACTTTTATGTGTGTATTGGACATATTATCACTTATTTAGTCATAAAATTCTGGAAACTGACATTTCAGACCAAGTTATGAGCTAAAATTATGGAATAATCTTATTTTCAGATTTAAAGTTTTTGTTCAATTTCTGCACTTCTATGTGTGTATTGGACATACTATAAATTATTTTGTCATAAAATGCTGAAAACAGTCATTTTAGACCAAGTTATGAGCTAAAAATATGAAATAATCTTATTTTCCGATTTAAGGTCTTTGTTCGATTTCTGCACTTTTATGTGTGGACTAGACAAAATATAACTTATTTAGTAATAATATGCTGAACTCTGACATTTTAGACCAAGTTATGTCCTAAAAATATGAAGAAATCTTATTTTCCGATTTAAAGTATTTGTTCAATCTCTGCACTTTTATTTGTGGATTGGACATATTATAACTTATTCAGTCATAAAATGCCAAAAAAAACGTCTTAGAAGAAGTTATGAACAAAAAAATAATAAATAGGTAATGTTATTTTCCCCTTTAAAGTTTTTGTTCAATTTCTGCACTTTTATATGTAGATTGGACATTTTATAGCTTATTTAGTAATAAAATGCTGAAAACAAACATTTTAGACCATGTTATGAGCTAAATATATTAAATAATCTTATTTTCCGATTTAAAGTTTTTGTTCAACTTCTGCACTTTTATGTGTGGATTGGACATAACTTATATAGTCATAAAATGCATAAAACAGACATTTTAGACCAAGTTATGAGCTTAAAATATGAGATAATCTTATTTTCCGATCTAAAGTTTTTGTCCAATTTCTGCCCTTTATGTGTGTATTGGACATATTATGACTTGATTAGTCATAAAATGCTGATAACAGACATTTTAGACCAAGTTATGAGCTAAAAATATGAAATAATCTTATTATACGATTTAAAGTTTTTGTTCAATTTCTGCACTTTTATGTGTGGATTTGACAAAGTATAACTTATTTTGTTATAAAATAGTGATAACTGACATTTAAGACCAAGTTATGTCTTTAAAATAAGAATTAATCTTATTTTCCGATTTAAAATCTTTGTTCAATTTCTGCATTTTTATGTGTGGATTGGACAAATTAAAACTAATTTAGTCATAAAATGCTGAAAACAGACATTTTAGACCAAGTTATGAGCTAAAAATATGAGATAATCTTATTTTCCGATTTAAAGTTTTTGTTCAATTTCTGCATTTTGATGTGTGTATAGGACATATTATGACTTAATTAGTCATAAAATGCTGAAAGCAGACATTTTAGACCACGTTATGAGCAAAAAATATGAAATAATCTTATTTTCCCATTTAAAGTTTTTGTTCAATTTCTGCATTTTTACGTGCGGATTGGACATATTGTAACTTATTTAGTCATAAAATGCTGAAAACAGACATTTTAGACCACGTTATGAGCAAAAAATATGAAAAAATCTTATTTTCCGATTTAAGGACTTTGTTCAATTTCTGCACTTTTATGTGTGTATTGGACATATTATCACTTATTTAGTCATAAAATTCTGGAAAGTGACATTTTAGACCAAGTTATGAGCTAAAATTATGGAATAATCTTATTTTCAGATTTAAAGTTTTTGTTCAATTTCTGCACTTTTATGTGTGTATTGGACATATTACAACTTATTTTGTCATAAAGTGCTGAAAACAGTCATTTTAGACCAAGTTATGAGCTAAAAATATGAAATAATCTTATTTTCCGATTTAAGGTCTTTGGTCGATTTCTGCACTTTTATGTGTGTACTGGACAAATATAACTTATTTAGTAATAATATGCTGAACACTGACATTTTAGACCAAGTTATGACCTAAAAATATGAAGTAATCTTATTTTCCGATTTAAAGTGTTTGTTCAATCTCTGCACTTTTATTTGTGGATTGGACATATTATACCTTATTCTGTCATAAAATGCCAAAAACAAACGTCTTAGAAGAAGTTATGAACAAAAAAATAATAAATAGGTAATGCTATTTTCCCCTTTAAAGTTTTTGTTCAATTTCTGTACTTTTATGTGTAGATTGGACATTTTATAGCTTATTTAGTAATAAAATGCTGAAAACAAACATTTTAGACCATGTTATGAGCTAAATATATTAAATAATCTTATTTTCCGATTTAAAGTTTTTGTTCAACTTCTGCACTTTTATGTGTGGATTGGACATATTATAACTTATATAGTCATAAAATGCATAAAACAGACATTTTAGACCAAGTTATGAGCTTAAAATACGAGATAATCTTATTTTCCAATCTAAAGTTTTTGTTCAATTTCTGCCCTTTATGTGTGTATTGGACATATTATGACTTGATTAGTCATAAAATGCTGAAAACAGACATTTTAGACCAAGTTATGAGCTAAAAATATGAGATAATCTTATTTTCCGATTTAAAGTTTTTGTTCAATTTCCGCATTTTTATGTGTGTATTGGACATATTATGACTTAATTAGTCATAAAATGCTGAAAGCAGACATTTTAGACCACGTTATGAGCAAAAAATATGAAATAATCTTATTTTCCGATTTAAGGTTTTTGTTCAATTTCTGCACTTTTATGTGTGTATTGGACATATTATCACTTATTTAGTCATAAAATTCTGGAAACTGACATTTCAGACCAAGTTATGAGCTAAATTTATGGAATAATCTTATTTTCAGATTTAAAGTTTATGTTCAATTTCTGCACTTCTATGAGTGTATTGGACATACTATAACTTATTTTGTCATAAAATGATGAAAACAGTCATTTTAGACCAAGTTATGAGCTAAAAATATGAAATAATCTTATTTTCCGATTTAAGGTCTTTGTTCGATTTCTGCACTTTTATGTGTGGACTGGACAAAATATAACTTATTTAGTAATAATATGCTGAACACTGACATTTTAGACCAAGTTATGTCCTAAAAATATGAAGTAATCTTATTTTCCGATTTAAAGTATTTGTTCAATCTCTGCACTTTTATTTGTGGATTGGACATATTATACCTTATTCAGTCATAAAATGCCAAAAACAAACGTCTTAGAAGAAGTTATGAACAAAAAAATAATAAATAGGTAATGTTATTTTCCCCTTTAAAGTTTTTGTTCAATTTCTGCACTTTTATGTGTAGATTGGACATTTTATAGCTTATTTAGTAATAAAATGCTGAAAACAAACATTTTAGACCAAGTTATGAGCTTAAAATATGAGATAATCTTATTTTCCGATCTAAAGTTTTTGTTCAATTTCTGCCCTTTTATGTGTGTATTGGACATATTATGACTTGATTAGTCATAAAATGCTGAAAACAGACATTTTAGACCAAGTTATAAGCTAAAACATGAAATAATCTTATTATCCGATTTAAAGTTTTTGTTCAATTTCTGCACTTTAAGTGTGGATTAGACTTTATATAAATTATTTAGTAATAATATGCTGAAAACTGACATTTTAGACCAAGTTATGTCCTAAAAATATGAAATAATCTTATTTTCCGTCTTAAAGTTTTTGTTCAATTTATGCATTTTTATGTGTGTATCGGACATATATTATGTTTTATTCAGTCATAAAATGCTGAAAGCACACATTTTAGACCATGTTATGAGCTAAAAATATTAAATAATCTTATTTTTCGATTTAAAGTTTTGTTCAATTTCTGCACTTTTATGTGTGGATTGGACATATTATAACTTATTTAGACATAAAATACTGAAAACAGACATTTTAGACCAAGTTATGAGCTAAAAATGTGAAATAATCTTTTTTCCGATTTAAAGTTTTTGTTCAATTTCTGCATTTTATGTGTGGGTTGGACATATTATAAACCTATTTTTTCATAAAATGCTGAAAACAGACATTTTAGACCAAGTTATGAGCTAAAACTATGAAATAATCTTATTTTCCGATTTAAGGTTTTTGTTCAATTTCTGCACTTTTATGTGTGTATTGGACATATTATCACTTATTTAGTCATAAAATTCTGGAAACTGACATTTCAGACTAAGTTATGAGCTAAAATTATGGAATAATCTTATTTTCAGATTTAAAGTTTTTGTTCAATTTCTGCACTTCTATGTGTGTATTGGACACACTATAATTTATTTTGTCATAAAATAATGAAAACAGTCATTTTAGACCAAGTTATGAGCTAAAAATATGAAATAATCTTATTTTCCGATTTAAGGTTTTTGGTCGATTTCTGCACTTTTATGTGTGGACTGGACAAATATAACTTATTTAGTAATAATATGCTGAACACTGACATTTTAGACTAAGTTATGACCTAAAAATATGAAGTAATCTTATTTTCCAATTTAAAGTGTTTGTTCAATCTCTGCACTTTTATTTGTGGATTGGACATATTATACCTTATTCAGTCATAAAATGCCAAAAACAAACGTCTTAGAAGAAGTTATGAACAAAAATATAATAAATGGGTAATGTTATTTTCCCCTTTAAAGTTTTTGTTCAATTTCTGAACTTTTATGTGTAGATTGGACATTTTATAGCTTATTTAGTAATAAAATGCTGAAAACAAACATTTTAGACCATGTTATGAGCTAAATATATTAAATAATCTTATTTTCCGATTTAAAGTTTTTGTTCAATTTCTGCACTTTTATGTGTGGATTGGACATATTATAACTTATATAGTCAAAAAATGCAGAAAACAGACATTTTAGACCAAGTTATGAGCTTAAAATATGAGATAATCTTATTTTCCGATCTAAAGTTTTTGTTCAATTTCTGCCCTTTTATGTGTGTATTGGACATATTGACTTGATTAGTCATAAAATGCTGAAAACAGACATTTTAGACCAAGTTATGAGCTAAAAACATGAAATAATCTTATTATCCGATTTAAAGTTTTTGTTCAATTTCTGCACTTTAAGTGTGGATTAAACATTATATAAATTATTTAGTAATAATATGCTGAAAACTGACATTTTAGACCAAGTTATGTCCAAAAAATATGAAATAATCTTATTTTCCGTCTTAAAGTTTTTGTTCAATTTATGCATTTTTATGTGTGTATCGGACATATATTATGTTTTATTCAGTCATAAAATGCTGAAAGCACTTATTTTAGACCATGTTATGAGCTAGAAATATTAAATAATCTTATTTTTCGATTTAAAGTTTTTGTTCAATTTCTGCACTTTTACGTGTGGATTGGACATATTATAACTTATTTAGTCATAAAATACTGAAAACAGACATTTTAGATCAAGTTATGAGCTAAAAATGTGAAATAATCTTTTTTCCGATTTAATGTTTTTGTTCAATTTCTGCATTTTATGTGTGGGTTGGACATATTATAACTTTTTTTTTCATAAAATGCTGAAAACAGACATTTTAGACCAAGTTATGAGCTAAAACTATGAAATAATCTTATTTTCCGATTTAAAGTTTTTGTTCAATTTCTGCATTTTTAAGTGTGTATTGGACATATTATGACTTAATTAGTCATAAAATGCTGCAAGCAGACATTTTAGACCACGTTATGAGCAAAAAATATGAAATAATCTTATTTTCCCATTTAAAGTTTTTGTTCAATTTCTGCATTTTTATGTGCGGATTGGACATATTATAACTTATTTAGTCATAAAACGCTGAAAACAGACATCTTAGACCAAGTTATGAGCTAAAAATATGAGATAATCTTATTTTCCGATTTAAAGTTTTTGTTCAATATCTGCACTTTTTTGTGTGGATTGGACATATTAGATATAATTTATTCAGTCATAAAATGCTGAAAACATACAACAAACAAAGTTTTTGTTCAATTTCTGCACTTTTATGTGTGGATTGGACATATTATAGCTTATATAGTCATAAAATGCTGAAAACAGACATCTTAGACCAGGTTATGAGCTTAAAATTTGAGATAATCTTATATTCCGATTTAAAGTTTTGGTTCAATTTCTGCCCTTTTATGTGTGTTTTGGACATATTATGACTTAATTAGTCATAAAATGCTGAAAACAGGCATTTTAGACCAAGTTATGAGCAAAAAATATGAAATTGTCTTATTTTCCGATTTAAAGTTTTTGTTAAATTTCTGCACTTTTATGTGGGTATTGGACATATTATAACTTATTTAGTCATAAAATGCTGAAAACAGACATCTTAGACACAGATATGATGAGCTAGAAATATTGAATATTCGTATTTCCAGATTTAAAGTTTTTGTTCAATTTCTGCACATTTATGTGTGCATTGGACATATTATTACGTATTTACTCATAAAATGCTGAAAACAAACATTTTAGACCAAGTTATGAGCTAAAAATATGAAATAATCTTTTTTCCGATTTAAAGTTTTTGTTCAATTTCTGCATTTTATGTGTGGGTTGGACATATTATAACCTATTTTTTCATAAAATGCTGAAAACAGACATTTTAGACCAAGTTATGAGCTAAAACTATGAAATAATCTTATTTTCCGATTTAATTTTTATATTCAATTTCTGAACTTTTATATGTGTATTGGGCATATTATGACTTATTTAGTCATAAGATGCAGAAAACAGACATTTTAGACCAAGCTATGTGCTAAAAATGTGAAATAATCTTATTTTCCGATTTAAAGTTTTTGTTCAATTTCTGTACTTCTATGTGTAGATTGGACATATTATAAATTAATCAGTCATAATATGCTGAAAACAGACATTTTAGGCCAAGTTATGTCCTAAAAATATGAAATAATCTTATTTTCCAATTTAAAGTTTTTGTTCAATTTCTGCACTTTATTTGTGTATCGGACATATATTATGTTTTATTTAGTCATAATGTGCTGAATACACACATTATAGATCAAGTTATTAGCTAGGAATGTAAAATAATCTTATTTTCCGATTTAAAGTTTTTGTTCAATCTCTGCACTTTTATGTGTGTATTGGAAATATTATAACTTATTTAGTCATAAAATTCTGAAAAAATACATTCTAGACCAAGTTATGAGCTAAGAATATGAAAAAATCTTATTTTCCGATTTAAGGTCTTTGTTCAATTTCTGCACTTTTATGTGTGTATCGGACATATTATAACTTATTTAGTCATAAACTGCTGAAAACAGGCATCTTAGACCAAGTTATGAGCTAAAAATATGAGATAATCTTATTTTCCGATTTAAAGTTTTTGTTCAATATCTGCACTTTTTTGTGTGGATTGGACATATTATAATTTATTTAGTCATAAAATGCTGAAAACAGACATTTTAGGCCAAGGTATGAGCAAAAATATGAAATAATCTTATTATACGATTTAAAGTTTTTGTTCAATTTCTGCACTTTTATGTGTGGATTGGACAAAGTATAACTTATTTTGTTATAAAATAGTGATAACTGACATTTAAGACCAAGTTATGTCTTTAAAATAAGAATTAATCTTATTTTCCGATTTAAAATCTTTGTTCAATTTCTGCATTTTTATGTGTGGATTGGACAAATTAAAACTAATTTAGTCATAAAATGCTGAAAACAGACATTTTAGACCAAGTTATGAGCTAAAAATATGAGATAATCTTATTTACCGATTTAAAGTTTTTGTTCAATTTCTGCATTTTGATGTGTGTATAGGACATATTATGACTTAATTAGTCATAAAATGCTGAAAGCAGACATTTTAGACCACGTTATGAGCAAAAAATATGAAATAATCTTATTTTCCCATTTAAAGTTTTTGTTCAATTTCTGCATTTTTACGTGCGGATTGGACATATTGTAACTTATTTAGTCATAAAATGCTGAAAACAGACATTTTAGACCACGTTATGAGCAAAAAATATGAAAAAATCTTATTTTCCGATTTAAGGACTTTGTTCAATTTCTGCACTTTTATGTGTGTATTGGACATATTATCACTTATTTAGTCATAAAATTCTGGAAACTGACATTTTATACCAAGTTATGAGCTAAAATTAGGGAATAATCTTATTTTCAGATTTAAAGTTTTTGTTCAATTTCTGCACTTTTATGTGTGTATTGGACATATTACAACTTATTTTGTCATAAAGTGCTGAAAACAGTCATTTTAGACCAAGTTATGAGCTAAAAATATGAAATAATCTTATTTTCCGATTTAAGGTCTTTGGTCGATTTCTGCACTTTTATGTGTGTACTGGACAAATATAACTTATTTAGTAATAATATGCTGAACACTGACATTTTAGACCAAGTTATGACCTAAAAATATGAAGTAATCTTATTTTCCGATTTAAAGTGTTTGTTCAATCTCTGCACTTTTATTTGTGGATTGGACATATTATACCTTATTCTGTCATAAAATGCCAAAAACAAACGTCTTAGAAGAAGTTATGAACAAAAAAATAATAAATAGGTAATGCTATTTTCCCCTTTAAAGTTTTTGTTCAATTTCTGTACTTTTATGTGTAGATTGGACATTTTATTGCTTATTTAGTTATAAAATGCTGAAAACAAACATTGAGGACCATGTTATGAGCTAAAAATATTAAATAATCTTATTTTTCGATTTAAAGTTTTTGTTCAATTTCTGCACTTTTATGTGTGGATTGGACATATTATAACTTATATAGTCATAAAATGCAGAAAACAGACATTTTAGACCAAGCTATGAGCTTAAAATATGAGATAATCTTATTTCCGATCTAAAGTTTTTGTTCAATTTCTGCCCTTTTATGTGTGTATTGGACATATTATGACTTGATTAGTCATCAAATGCTGAAAACAGACATTTTAGACCAAATTATGTGCCTAAAACATGAAATAATCTTATTATCAGATTTAAAGTTATTGTTCAATTTCTGCACTTTTATGTGTGGATTAGACATTATATAAATTATTTAGTAATAATATGCTGAAAACAGACTATTTAGACCGAGTTTTGTCCTAAAAATATGAAATAATCTTATTTTCCGATTTAAAGTTTTTGTTCAATTTATGCATTTTTATGTGTGTATCGGACATATATTATGTTTTATTTAGTCATAAAAAGCTGAAAACACACATTTTCGACCAAGTTATGAGCTAAAAATATGAGATAATCTTATTTTCCGATTTAAAGTTTTTGTTCTATTTCTGCATTTATGTGTGTATTGGACATATTATGACTTAATTAGTCATAAAATGCTGAAAGCAGACATTTTAGACCAAGTTATGAGCTAAAACAATGAAATAATCTTATTTTCCGATTTAAGGTTTTTGTTCAATTTCTGCACTTTTATGTGTGTATTGGACATATTATCACTTATTTAGTCATAAAATTCTGGAAACTGACATTTCAGACTAAGTTATGAGCTAAAATTATGGAATAATCTTATTTTCAGATTTAAAGTTTTTGTTCAATTTCTGCACTTCTATGTGTGTATTGGACACACTATAATTTATTTTGTCATAAAATGCTGAAAACAGTCATTTTAGACCAAGTTATGAGCTAAAAATATGAAATAATCTTATTTTCCGATTTAAGGTTTTTGGTCGATTTCTGCACTTTTATGTGTGGACTGGACAAATATAACTTATTTAGTAATAATATGCTGAACACTGACATTTTAGACCAAGTTATGACCTAAAAATATGAAGTAATCTTATTTTCCAATTTAAAGTGTTTGTTCAATCTCTGCACTTTTATTTGTGGATTGGACATATTATACCTTATTCAGTCATAAAATGCCAAAAACAAACGTCTTAGAAGAAGTTATGAACAAAAAAATAATAAATGGGTAATGTTATTTTCCCCTTTAAAGTTTTTGTTCAATTTCTGAACTTTTATGTGTAGATTGGACATTTTATAGCTTATTTAGTAATAAAATGCTGAAAACAAACATTTTAGACCATGTTATGAGCTAAATATATTAAATAATCTTATTTTCCGATTTAAAGTTTTTGTTCAATTTCTGCACTTTTATGTGTGGATTGGACATATTATAACTTATATAGTCAAAAAATGCAGAAAACAGACATTTTAGACCAAGTTATGAGCTTAAAATATGAGATAATCTTATTTTCCGATCTAAAGTTTTTGTTCAATTTCTGCCCTTTTATGTGTGTATTGGACATATTGACTTGATTAGTCATAAAATGCTGAAAACAGACATTTTAGACCAAGTTATGAGCTAAAAACATGAAATAATCTTATTATCCGATTTAAAGTTTTTGTTCAATTTCTGCACTTTAAGTGTGGATTAAACATTATATAAATTATTTAGTAATAATATGCTGAAAACTGACATTTTAGACCAAGTTATGTCCTAAAAATATGAAATAATCTTATTTTCCGTCTTAAAGTTTTTGTTCAATTTATGCATTTTTATGTGTGTATCGGACATATATTATGTTTTATTCAGTCATAAAATGCTGAAAGCACTTATTTTAGACCATGTTATGAGCTAGAAATATTAAATAATCTTATTTTTCGATTTAAAGTTTTTGTTCAATTTCTGCACTTTTACGTGTGGATTGGACATATTATAACTTATTTAGTCATAAAATACTGAAAACAGACATTTTAGACCAAGTTATGAGCTAAAAATGTGAAATAATCTTTTTTCCGATTTAATGTTTTTGTTCAATTTCTGCATTTTATGTGTGGGTTGGACATATTATAACTTTTTTTTTCATAAAATGCTGAAAACAGACATTTTAGACCAAGTTATGAGCTAAAACTATGAAATAATCTTATTTTCCGATTTAAAGTTTTTGTTCAATTTCTGCATTTTTATGTGTGTATTGGACATATTATGACTTAATTAGTCATAAAATGCTGCAAGCAGACATTTTAGACCACGTTATGAGCAAAAAATATGAAATAATCTTATTTTCCCATTTAAAGTTTTTGTTCAATTTCTGCATTTTTATGTGCGGATTGGACATATTATAACTTATTTAGTCATAAAACGCTGAAAACAGACATCTTAGACCAAGTTATGAGCTAAAAATATGAGATAATCTTATTTTCCGATTTAAAGTTTTTGTTCAATATCTGCACTTTTTTGTGTGGATTGGACATATTAGATATAATTTATTCAGTCATAAAATGCTGAAAACATACAACAAACAAAGTTTTTGTTCAATTTCTGCACTTTTATGTGTGGATTGGACATATTATAGCTTATATAGTCATAAAATGCTGAAAACAGACATCTTAGACCAGGTTATGAGCTTAAAATTTGAGATAATCTTATATTCCGATTTAAAGTTTTGGTTCAATTTCTGCCCTTTTATGTGTGTTTTGGACATATTATGACTTAATTAGTCATAAAATGCTGAAAACAGGCATTTTAGACCAAGTTATGAGCAAAAAATATGAAATTGTCTTATTTTCCGATTTAAAGTTTTTGTTAAATTTCTGCACTTTTATGTGGGTATTGGACATATTATAACTTATTTAGTCATAAAATGCTGAAAACAGACATCTTAGACACAGATATGATGAGCTAGAAATATTGAATATTCGTATTTCCAGATTTAAAGTTTTTGTTCAATTTCTGCACATTTATGTGTGCATTGGACATATTATTACGTATTTACTCATAAAATGCTGGAAACAAACATTTTAGACCAAGTTATGAGCTAAAAATATGAAATAATCTTTTTTCCGATTTAAAGTTTTTGTTCAATTTCTGCATTTTATGTGTGGGTTGGACATATTATAACCTATTTTTTCATAAAATGCTGAAAACAGACATTTTAGACCAAGTTATGAGCTAAAACTATGAAATAATCTTATTTTCCGATTTAATTTTTATATTCAATTTCTGAACTTTTATATGTGTATTGGGCATATTATGACTTATTTAGTCATAATATGCTGAAAACAGACATTTTAGGCCAAGTTATGTCCTAAAAATATGAAATAATCTTATTTTCCAATTTAAAGTTTTTGTTCAATTTCTGCACTTTATTTGTGTATCGGACATATATTATGTTTTATTTAGTCATAATGTGCTGAATACACACATTATAGATCAAGTTATTAGCTAAGAATGTAAAATAATCTTATTTTCCGATTTAAAGTTTTTGTTCAATCTCTGCACTTTTATGTGTGTATTGGAAATATTATAACTTATTTAGTCATAAAATTCTGAAAAAATACATTCTAGACCAAGTTATGAGCTAAGAATATGAAAAAATCTTATTTTCCGATTTAAGGTCTTTGTTCAATTTCTGCACTTTTATGTGTGTATCGGACATATTATAACTTATTTAGTCATAAACTGCTGAAAACAGGCATCTTAGACCAAGTTATGAGCTAAAAATATGAGATAATCTTATTTTCCGATTTAAAGTTTTTGTTCAATATCTGCACTTTTTTGTGTGGATTGGACATATTATAATTTATTTAGTCATAAAATGCTGAAAACAGACATTTTAGGCCAAGGTATGAGCAAAAATATGAAATAATCTTATTATACGATTTAAAGTTTTTGTTCAATTTCTGCACTTTTATGTGTGGATTGGACAAAGTATAACTTATTTTGTTATAAAATAGTGATAACTGACATTTAAGACCAAGTTATGTCTTTAAAATAAGAATTATTCTTATTTTCCGATTTAAAATCTTTGTTCAATTTCTGCATTTTTATGTGTGGATTGGACAAATTAAAACTAATTTAGTCATAAAATGCTGAAAACAGACATTTTAGACCAAGTTATGAGCTAAAAATATGAGATAATCTTATTTTCCGATTTCCGGACATATTATACCTTATTCAGTCATAAAATGCCAAAAACAAACGTCTTAGAAGAAGTTATGAACAAAAAAATAATAAATAGGTAATGCTATTTTCCCCTTTAAAGTTTTTGTTCAATTTCTGTACTTTTATGTGTAGATTGGACATTTTATTGCTTATTTAGTTATAAAATGCTGAAAACAAACATTGAGGACCATGTTATGAGCTAAAAATATTAAATAATCTTATTTTTCGATTTAAAGTTTTTGTTCAATTTCTGCACTTTTATGTGTGGATTGGACATATTATAACTTATATAGTCATAAAATGCAGAAAACAGACATTTTAGACCAAGCTATGAGCTTAAAATATGAGATAATCTTATTTCCGATCTAAAGTTTTTGTTCAATTTCTGCCCTTTTATGTGTGTATTGGAGACATATTATGACTTGATTAGTCATCAAATGCTGAAAACAGACATTTTAGACCAAATTATGTGCCTAAAACATGAAATAATCTTATTATCAGATTTAAAGTTATTGTTCAATTTCTGCACTTTTATGTGTGGATTAGACATTATATAAATTATTTAGTAATAATATGCTGAAAACAGACTATTTAGACCGAGTTTTGTCCTAAAAATATGAAATAATCTTATTTTCCGATTTAAAGTTTTTGTTCAATTTATGCATTTTTATGTGTGTATCGGACATATATTATGTTTTATTTAGTCATAAAAAGCTGAAAACACACATTTTAGACCAAGTTATGAGCTAAAAATATGAGATAATCTTATTTTCCGATTTAAAGTTTTTGTTCTATTTCAGCATTTTTATGTATGTATTGGACATATTATGACTTAATTAGTCATAAAATGCTGAAAGCAGACATTTTAGACCACGTTATGAGCAAAAAATATGAAATAATCTTATTTTCCGATTTAAGGTTTTTGTTCAATTTCTGCACTTTTATGTGTGTATTGGACATATTATCACTTATTTAGTCATAAAATTCTGGAAACTGACATTTCAGACCAAGTTATGAGCTAAAATTATGGAATAATCTTATTTTCAGATTTAATGTTTTTGTTCAATTTCTGCACTTCTATGTGTGTATTGGACATACTATTACTTATTTTGTCATAAAATGCTGAAAACAGTCATTTAAACCAAGTTATGAGCTAAAAATATGAAATAATCTTATTTTCCGATTTAAGGTCTTTGTTCGATTTCTGCACTTTTATGTGTGGACTGGACAAAATATAACTTATTTAGTAATAATATGCTGAACACTGACATTTTAGACCAAGTTATGTCCTAAAAATATGAAGTAATCTTATTTTCCGATTTAAAGTATTTGTTCAATCTCTGCACTTTTATTTGTGGATTGGACATATTATACCTTATTCAGTCATAAAATGCCAAAAACAAACGTCTTAGAAGAAGTTATGAACAAAAAAATAATAAATAGGTAATGTTATTTTCCCCTTTAAAGTTTTGTTCAATTTCTGCACTTTTATGTGTAGATTGGACATTTTATAGCTTATTTAGTAATAAAATGCTGAAAACATACATTTTAGACCATGTTATGAGCTAAATATATTAAATAATCTTATTTTCCGATTTAAAGTTTTTGTTCAATTTCTGCACTTTTATGTGTGGATTGGACATATTATAACTTATATAGTCATAAAATGCAGAAAACAGACATTTAGACCAAGTTATGAGCTTAAAATATGAGATAATCTTATTTTCCGATCTAAAGTTTTTGTTCAATTTCTGCCTTTTATGTGTGTATTGGACATATTATGACTTGATTAGTCATAAAATGCTGAAAACAGACATTTTAGATCAAGTTATAAGCTAAAAACATGAAATAATATTATTATCCGATTTAAAGTTTTTGTTCAATTTCAGCACTTTAAGTGTGGATTAGACATTATATAAATTATTTAGTAATAATATGCTGAAAACTGACATTTTAGACCAAGTTATGTCCTAAAAATATGAAATAATCTTATTTTCCGTCTTAAAGTTTTTGTTCAATTTATGCATTTTTATGTGTGTATCGGACATATATTATGTATTATTCAGTCATAAAATGCTGAAAGCAGACATTTTAGACCACGTTATGAGCAAAAAATATGAAATAATCTTATTTTCCGATTTAAGGTTTTTGTTCAATTTCTGCACTTTTATGTGTGTATTGGACATATTATCACTTATTTAGTCATAAAATTCTGGAAACTGACATTTCAGACCAAGTTATGAGCTAAAATTATGGAATAATCTTATTTTCAGATTTAAAGTTTTTGTTCAATTTCTGCACTTCTATGTGTGTATTGGACATACTATAACTTATTTTGTCACAAAAATGCTGAAAACAGTCATTTTAGACCAAGTTATGAGCTAAAAATATGAAATAATCTTATTTTCCGATTTAAGGTCTTTGTTCGATTTCTGCACTTTTATGTGTGGACTAGACAAAATATAACTTATTTAGTAATAATATGCTGAACACTGACATTTTAGACCAAGTTATGTCCTAAAAATATGAAGTAATCTTATTTTCCGATTTAAAGTATTTGTTCAATCTCTGCACTTTTATTTGTGGATTGGACATATTATACCTTATTCAGTCATAAAATGCCAAAAACAAACGTCTTAGAAGAAGTTATGAACAAAAAAATAATAAATGGGTAATGTTATTTTCCCCTTTAGACTTTTTGTTCAATTTCTGAACTTTTATGTGTAGATTGGACATTTTATAGCTTATTTGGTAATAAAATGCTGAAAACAAACATTTTAGACCATGTTATAAGCTAAATATATTAAATAATCTTATTTTCCGATTTAAAGGTTTTGTTCAATTTCTGCACTTATATGTGTGGATTGGACATATTATAACTTATATAGTCAAAAAATGCAGAAAACAGACATTTTAGACCAAGTTATGAGCTTAAAATATGAGATAATCTTATTTTCCGATCTAAAGTTTTTGTTCAATTTCTGCCCTTTTATGTGTGTATTGGACATATTATGACTTGATTAGTCATAAAATGCTGAAAACAGACATTTTAGACCAAGTTATGAGCTAAAAACATGAAATAATCTTATTATCCGATTTAAAGTTTTTGTTCAATTTCTGCACTTTAAGTGTGGATTAGACATTATATAAATTATTTAGTAATAATATGCTGAAAACTGACATTTTAGACCAAGTTATGTCCTAATAATATGAAATAATCTTATTTTCCATCTTAAAGTTTTTGTTCAATATATGCATTTTTATGTGTGTATCGGACATATATTATGTTTTATTCAGTCATAAAATGCTGAAAGCACACATTTTTAGACCATGTTATGAGCTAAAAATATTAAATAATCTTATTTTTCGATTTAAAGTTTTTGTTCAATTTCTGCACTTTTATGTGTGGATTGGACATATTATAACTTATTTAGTCATAAAATACTGAAAACAGACATTTAAGACCAAGTTATGAGCTAAAAATGTGAAATAATCTTGTTTCCGATTTACAGTTTTTGTTGAATTTCTGCATTTTATGTGTGGGCTGGACATATTATAATCTATTTTTTCATAAAATGCTGAAAACAGACATTTTAGACCAAGTTATGAGCTAAAACTATGAAATAATCTTATTTTCCGATTTAAAGTTTTTGTTCAATTTCTGCATTTTTATGTGTGTACCTATTGGACATATTATGACTTAATTAGTCATAAAATGCTGAAAGCAGACATTTTAGACCACGTTATGAGCAAAAAAATATGAAATAATCTTATTTTCCGATTTAAAGTTTTTGTTCAATTTCTGCACTTTTATGTGTGTATTGGACATATTATCACTTATTTAGTCATAAAATTCTGGAAACTGACATTTCAGACCAAGTTATGAGCTAAAATTATGGAATAATCTTATTTTCAGATTTAAAGTTTTTGTTCAATTTCTGCACTTCTATGTGTGTATTGGACATACTATAACTTATTTTGTCATAAAATGCTGAAAACAGTCATTTTAGACCAAGTTATGAGCTAAAAATATGAAATAATCTTATTTTCCGATTTAAGGTCTTTGTTCGATTTCTGCACTTTTATGTGTGGACTAGACAAAAAATAACTTATTTAGTAATAATATGCTGAACTCTGACATTTTAGACCAAGTTATGTCCTAAAAATATGAAGTAATCTTATTTTCCGATTTAAAGTATTTGTTCAATCTCTGCACTTTTATTTGTGGATTGGACATATTATAACTTATTCAGTCATAAAATGCCAAAAACAAACGTCTTAGAAGAAGTTATGAACAAAAAAATAATAAATAGGTAATGTTATTTTACCCTTTAAAGTTTTTGTTCAATTTCTGCACTTTTATATGTAGATTGGACATTTTATAGCTTATTTAGTAATAAAATGCTGAAAACAAACATTTTAGACCATGTTATGAGCTAAATATATTAAATAATCTTATTTTCCGATTTAAAGTTTTTGTTCAACTTCTGCACTTTTATGTGTGGATTGGACATATTATAACTTATATAGTCATAAAATGCATAAAACAGACATTTTAGACCAAGTTATGAGCTTAAAATATGAGATAATCTTATTTTCCGATCTAAAGTTTTTGTCCAATTTCTGCCCTTTTATGTGTGTATTGGACATATTATGACTTGATTAGTCATAAAATGCTGAAAACAGACATTTTAGACCAAGTTATGAGCTAAAAATATGAGATAATCTTATTTTCCGATTTAAAGTTTTTGTTCAATTTCCGCATTTTTATGTGTGTATTGGACATATTATGACTTAATTAGTCATAAAATGCTGAAAGCAGACATTTTAGACCACGTTTTGAGCAAAAAATATGAAATAATATTATTTTCCGATTTAAGGTTTTTGTTCAATTTCTGCACTTTTATGTGTGTATTGGACATATTATCACTTATTTAGTCATAAAATTCTGGAAACTGACATTTCAGACCAAGTTATGAGCTAAATTTATGGAATAATCTTATTTTCAGATTTAAAGTTTATGTTCAATTTCTGCACTTCTATGTGTGTATTGGACATACTATAACTTATTTTGTCATAAAATGATGAAAACAGTCATTTTAGACCAAGTTATGAGCTAAAAATATGAATAATCTTATTTTCCGATTTAAGGTCTTTGTTCGATTTCTGCACTTTTATGTGTGGACTGGACAAAATATAACTTATTTAGTAATAATATGCTGAACACTGACATTTTAGACCAAGTTATGTCCTAAAAATATGAAGTAATCTTATTTTCCGATTTAAAGTATTTGTTCAATCTCTGCACTTTTATTTGTGGATTGGACATATTATACCTTATTCAGTCATAAAATGCCAAAAACAAACGTCTTAGAAGAAGTTATGAACAAAAAAATAATAAATAGGTAATGTTATTTTCCCCTTTAAAGTTTTTGTTCAATTTCTGCACTTTTATGTGTAGATTGGACATTTTATAGCTTATTTAGTAATAAAATGCTGAAAACAAACATTTTAGACCAAGTTATGAGCTTAAAATATGAGATAATCTTATTTTCCGATCTAAAGTTTTTGTTCAATTTCTGCCCTTTTATGTGTGTATTGGACATATTATGACTTGATTAGTCATAAAATGCTGAAAACAGACATTTTAGACCAAGTTATAAGCTAAAAACATGAAATAATCTTATTATCCGATTTAAAGTTTTTGTTCAATTTCTGCACTTTAAGTGTGGATTAGACTTTATATAAATTATTTAGTAATAATATGCTGAAAACTGACATTTTAGACCAAGTTATGTCCTAAAAATATGAAATAATCTTATTTTCCGTCTTAAAGTTTTTGTTCAATTTATGCATTTTTATGTGTGTATCGGACATATATTATGTTTTATTTAGTCATAAAAAGCTGAAAACACACATTTTAGACCAAGTTATGAGCTAAAAATATGAGATAATCTTATTTTCCGATTTAAAGTTTTTGTTCTATTTCTGCATTTTTATGTGTGTATTGGACATATTATGACTTAATTAGTCATAAAATGCTGAAAGCAGACATTTTAGACCACGTTATGAGCAAAAAATATGAAATAATCTTATTTCCGATTTAAGGTTTTTGTTCAATTTCTGCACTTTTATGTGTGTATTGGACATATTATCACTTATTTAGTCATAAAATTCTGGAAACTGACATTTCAGACCAAGTTATGAGCTAAAATTATGGAATAATCTTATTTTCAGATTTAAAGTTTTTGTTCAATTTCTGCACTTCTATGTGTGTATTGGACATACTATAACTTATTTTGTCACAAAAATGCTGAAAACAGTCATTTTAGACCAAGTTATGAGCTAAAAATATGAAATAATCTTATTTTCCGATTTAAGGTCTTTGTTCGATTTCTGCACTTTTATGTGTGGACTAGACAAAATATAACTTATTTAGTAATAATATGCTGAGCACTGACATTTTAGGCCAAGTTATGTCCTAAAAATATGAAGTAATCTTATTTTCCGATTTAAAGTATTTGTTCAATCTCTGCACTTTTATTTGTGGATTGGACATATTATACCTTATTCAGTCATAAAATGCCAAAAACAAACGTCTTAGAAGAAGTTATGAACAAAAAAATAATAAATGGGTAATGTTATTTTCCCCTTTAGACTTTTTGTTCAATTTCTGAACTTTTATGTGTAGATTGGACATTTTATAGCTTATTTGGTAATAAAATGCTAAAAACAAACATTTTAGACCATGTTATAAGCTAAATATATTAAATAATCTTATTTTCCGATTTAAAGGTTTTGTTCAATTTCTGCACTTATATGTGTGGATTGGACATATTATAACTTATATAGTCAAAAAATGCAGAAAACAGACATTTTAGACCAAGTTATGAGCTTAAAATATGAGATAATCTTATTTTCCGATCTAAAGTTTTTGTTCAATTTCTGCCCTTTTATGTGTGTATTGGACATATTATGACTTGATTAGTCATAAAATGCTGAAAACAGACATTTTAGACCAAGTTATGAGCTAAAAACATGAAATAATCTTATTATCCGATTTAAAGTTTTTGTTCAATTTCTGCACTTTAAGTGTGGATTAGACATTATATAAATTATTTAGTAATAATATGCTGAAAACTGACATTTTAGACCAAGTTATGTCCTAATAATATGAAATAATCTTATTTTCCATCTTAAAGTTTTTGTTCAATATATGCATTTTTATGTGTGTATCGGACATATATTATGTTTTATTCAGTCATAAAATGCTGAAAGCACACATTTTAGACCATGTTATGAGCTAAAAATATTAAATAATCTTATTTTTCAATTTAAAGTTTTTGTTCAATTTCTGCACTTTTATGTGTGGATTGGACATATTATAACTTATTTAGTCATAAAATACTGAAAACAGACATTTAAGACCAAGTTATGAGCTAAAAATGTGAAATAATCTTGTTTCCGATTTAAAGTTTTTGTTGAATTTCTGCATTTTATGTGTGGGCTGGACATATTATAATCTATTTTTTCATAAAATGCTGAAAACAGACATTTTAGACCAAGTTATGAGCTAAAACTATGAAATAATCTTATTTTCCGATTTAAAGTTTTTGTTCAATTTCTGCATTTTTATGCGTGTACCTATTGGACATATTATGACTTAATTAGTCATAAAATGCTGAAAGCAGACATTTTAGACCACGTTATGAGCAAAAAATATGAAATAATCTTATTTTCCGATTTAAAGTTTTTGTTCAATTTCTGCACTTTTATGTGTGTATTGGACATATTATCACTTATTTAGTCATAAAATTCTGGAAACTGACATTTCAGACCAAGTTATGAGCTAAAATTATGGAATAATCTTATTTTCAGATTTAAAGTTTTTGTTCAATTTCTGCACTTCTATGTGTGTATTGGACATACTATAACTTATTTTGTCATAAAATGCTGAAAACAGTCATTTTAGACCAAGTTATGAGCTAAAAATATGAAATAATCTTATTTTCCGATTTAAGGTCTTTGTTCGATTTCTGCACTTTTATTTGTGGATTGGACATATTATAACTTATTCAGTCATAAAATGCCAAAAACAAACGTCTTAGAAGAAGTTATGAACAAAATAATAATAAATAGGTAATGTTATTTTACCCTTTAAAGTTTTTGTTCAATTTCTGCACTTTTATATGTAGATTGGACATTTTATAGCTTATTTAGTAATAAAATGCTGAAAACAAACATTTTAGACCATGTTATGAGCTAAATATATTAAATAATCTTATTTTCCGATTTAAAGTTTTTGTTCAATTTCTGCCCTTTTATGTGTGTATTGGACATATTATGACTTGATTAGTCATAAAATGCTGAAAACAGACATTTTAGACCAAGTTATGAGCTAAAAATATGAGATAATCTTATTTTCCGATTTAAAGTTTTTGTTCAATTTCCGCATTTTTATGTGTGTATTGGACATATTATGACTTAATTAGTCATAAAATGCTGAAAGCAGACATTTTAGACCACGTTATGAGCAAAAAATATGAAATAATCTTATTTTCCGATTTAAGGTTTTTGTTCAATTTCTGCACTTTTATGTGTGTATTGGACATATTATCACTTATTTAGTCATAAAATTCTGGAAACTGACATTTCAGACCAAGTTATGAGCTAAATTTATGGAATAATCTTATTTTCAGATTTAAAGTTTATGTTCAATTTCTGCACTTCTATGTGTGTATTGGACATACTATAACTTATTTTGTCATAAAATGATGAAAACAGTCATTTTAGACCAAGTTATGAGCTAAAAATATGAAATAATCTTATTTTCCGATTTAAGGTCTTTGTTCGATTTCTGCACTTTTATGTGTGGACTGGACAAAATATAACTTATTTAGTAATAATATGCTGAACACTGACATTTTAGACCAAGTTATGTCCTAAAAATATGAAGTAATCTTATTTTCCGATTTAAAGTATTTGTTCAATCTCTGCACTTTTATTTGTGGATTGGACATATTATACCTTATTCAGTCATAAAATGCCAAAAACAAACGTCTTAGAAGAAGTTATGAACAAAAAAATAATAAATAGGTAATGTTATTTTCCCCTTTAAAGTTTTTGTTCAATTTCTGCACTTTTATGTGTAGATTGGACATTTTATAGCTTATTTAGTAATAAAATGCTGAAAACAAACATTTTAGACCAAGTTATGAGCTTAAAATATGAGATAATCTTATTTTCCGATCTAAAGTTTTTGTTCAATTTCTGCCCTTTTATGTGTGTATTGGACATATTATGACTTGATTAGTCATAAAATCCTGAAAACAGACATTTTAGACCAAGTTATAAGCTAAAAACATGAAATAATCTTATTATCCGATTTAAAGTTTTTGTTCAATTTCTGCACTTTAAGTGTGGATTAGACTTTATATAAATTATTTAGTAATAATATGCTGAAAACTGACATTTTAGACCAAGTTATGTCCTAAAAATATGAAATAATCTTATTTTCCGTCTTAAAGTTTTTGTTCAATTTATGCATTTTTATGTGTGTATCGGACATATATTATGTTTTATTCAGTCATAAAATGCTGAAAGCACACATTTTAGACCATGTTATGAGCTAAAAATATTAAATAATCTTATTTTTCGATTTAAAGTTTTGTTCAATTTCTGCACTTTTATGTGTGGATTGGACATATCATAACTTATTTAGACATAAAATACTGAAAACAGACATTTTAGACCAAGTTATGAGCTAAAAATGTGAAATAATCTTTTTTCCGATTTAAAGTTTTTGTTCAATTTCTGCATTTTATGTGTGGGTTGGACATATTATAAACCTATTTTTTCATAAAATGCTGAAAACAGACATTTTAGACCAAGTTATGAGCTAAAACTATGAAATAATCTTATTTTCCGATTTAAGGTTTTTGTTCAATTTCTGCACTTTTATGTGTATATTGGACATATTATCACTTATTTAGTCATAAAATTCTGGAAACTGACATTTCAGACCAAGTTATGAGCTAAAATTATGGAATAATCTTATTTTCAGATTTAAAGTTTTTGGTCAATTTCTGCACTTCTATGTGTGTATTGGACACACTATAACTTATTTTGTCATAAAATGATGAAAACAGTCATTTTAGACCAAGTTATGAGCTAAAAATATGAGATAATCTTATTTTCCGATTTAAGGTCTTTGTTCGATTTCTGCACTTTTATGTGTGGACTGGACAAAATATAACTTATTTAGTAATAATATGCTGAACACTGACATTTTAGACCAAGTTATGTCCTAAAAATATGAAGTAATCTTATTTTCCGATTTAAAGTATTTGTTCAATCTCTGCACTTTTATTTGTGGATTGGACATATTATACCTTATTCAGTCATAAAATGCCAAAAACAAACGTCTTAGAAGAAGTTATGAACAAAAAAATAATAAATAGTTAATGTTATTTTCCCCTTTAAAGTTTTTGTTCAATTTCTGCACTTTTATGTGTAGATTGGACATTTTATAGCTTATTTAGTAATAAAATGCTGAAAACAGACATTTTAGACCAAGTTATGAGCTAAAAATATGAGATAATCTTATTTTCCGATTTAAAGTTTTTGTTCAATTTCCGCATTTTTATGTGTGTATTGGACATATTATGACTTAATTAGTCATAAAATGCTGAAAGCAGACATTTTAGACCACGTTATGAGCAAAAAATATGAAATAATCTTATTTTCCGATTTAAGGTTTTTGTTCAATTTCTGCACTTTTATGTGTGTATTGGACATATTATCACTTATTTAGTCATAAAATTCTGGAAACTGACATTTCAGACCAAGTTATGAGCTAAATTTATGGAATAATCTTATTTTCAGATTTAAAGTTTATGTTCAATTTCTGCACTTCTATGTGTGTATTGGACATACTATAACTTATTTTGTCATAAAATGATGAAAACAGTCATTTTAGACCAAGTTATGTGCTAAAAATATGAAATAATCTTATTTTCCGATTTAAGGTCTTTGTTCGATTTCTGCACTTTTATGTGTGGACTGGACAAAATATAACTTATTTAGTAATAATATGCTGAACACTGACATTTTAGACCAAGTTATGTCCTAAAAATATGAAGTAATCTTATTTTCCGATTTAAAGTATTTGTTCAATCTCTGCACTTTTATTTGTGGATTGGACATATTATACCTTATTCAGTCATAAAATGCCAAAAACAAACGTCTTAGAAGAAGTTATGAACAAAAAAATAATAAATAGGTAATGTTATTTTCCCCTTTAAAGTTTTTGTTCAATTTCTGCACTTTTATGTGTAGATTGGACATTTTATAGCTTATTTAGTAATAAAATGCTGAAAACAAACATTTTAGACCAAGTTATGAGCTTAAAATATGAGATAATCTTATTTTCCGATCTAAAGTTTTTGTTCAATTTCTGCCCTTTTATGTGTGTATTGGACATATTATGACTTGATTAGTCATAAAATCCTGAAAACAGACATTTTAGACCAAGTTATAAGCTAAAAACATGAAATAATCTTATTATCCGATTTAAAGTTTTTGTTCAATTTCTGCACTTTAAGTGTGGATTAGACTTTATATAAATTATTTAGTAATAATATGCTGAAAACTGACATTTTAGACCAAGTTGTGTCCTAAAAATATGAAATAATCTTATTTTCCGTCTTAAAGTTTTTGTTCAATTTATGCATTTTTATGTGTGTATCGGACATATATTATGTTTTATTCAGTCATAAAATGCTGAAAGCACACATTTTAGACCATGTTATGAGCTAAAAATATTAAATAATCTTATTTTTCGATTTAAAGTTTTGTTCAATTTCTGCACTTTTATGTGTGGATTGGACATATCATAACTTATTTAGACATAAAATACTGAAAACAGACATTTTAGACCAAGTTATGAGCTAAAAATGTGAAATAATCTTTTTTCCGATTTAAAGTTTTTGTTCAATTTCTGCATTTTATGTGTGGGTTGGACATATTATAAACCTATTTTTTCATAAAATGCTGAAAACAGACATTTTAGACCAAGTTATGAGCTAAAACTATGAAATAATCTTATTTTCCGATTTAAGGTTTTTGTTCAATTTCTGCACTTTTATGTGTGTATTGGACATATTATCACTTATTTAGTCATAAAATTCTGGAAACTGACATTTCAGACCAAGTTATGAGCTAAAATTATGGAATAATCTTATTTTCAGATTTAAAGTTTTTGGTCAATTTCTGCACTTCTATGTGTGTATTGGACACACTATAACTTATTTTGTCATAAAATGATGAAAACAGTCATTTTAGACCAAGTTATGAGCTAAAAATATGAAATAATCTTATTTTCCGATTTAAGGTCTTTGTTCGATTTCTGCACTTTTATGTGTGGACTGGACAAAATATAACTTATTTAGTAATAATATGCTGAACACTGACATTTTAGACCAAGTTATGTCCTAAAAATATGAAGTAATCTTATTTTCCGATTTAAAGTATTTGTTCAATCTCTGCACTTTTATTTGTGGATTGGACATATTATACCTTATTCAGTCATAAAATGCCAAAAACAAACGTCTTAGAAGAAGTTATGAACAAAAAAATAATAAATAGGTAATGTTATTTTCCCCTTTAAAGTTTTTGTTCAATTTCTGCACTTTTATGTGTAGATTGGACATTTTATAGCTTATTTAGTAATAAAATGCTGAAAACAGACATTTTAGACCAAGTTATGAGCTAAAACTATGAAATAATCTTATTTTCCGATTTAAGGTTTTTGTTCAATTTCTGCACTTTTATGTGTGTATTGGACATATTATCACTTATTTAGTCATAAAATTCTGGAAACTGACATTTCAGACCAAGTTATGAGCTAAAATTATGGAATAATCTTATTTTCAGATTTAAAGTTTTTGTTCAATTTCTGCACTTCTATGTGTGTATTGGACATACTATTACTTATTTTGTCATAAAATGCTGAAAACAGTCATTTTAGACCAAGTTATGAGCTAAAAATATGAAATAATCTTATTTTCCGATTTAAGGTCTTTGTTCGATTTCTGCACTTTTATGTGTGGACTGGACAAAATATAACTTATTTAGTAATAATATGCTGAACACTGACATTTTAGACCAAGTTATGTCCTAAAAATATGAAGTAATCTTATTTTCCGATTTAAAGTATTTGTTCAATCTCTGCACTTTTATTTGTGGATTGGACATATTATACCTTATTCAGTCATAAAATGCCAAAAACAAACGTCTTAGGAGAAGTTATGAACAAAAAAATAATAAATAGGTAATGTTATTTTCCCCTTTAAAGTTTTTGTTCAATTTCTGCACTTTTATGTGTAGATTGGACATTTTATAGCTTATTTAGTAATAAAATGCTGAAAACAAACATTTTAGACCAAGTTATGAGCTTAAAATATGAGATAATCTTATTTTCCGATCTAAAGTTTTTGTTCAATTTCTGCACTTTTATGTGTGGATTGGACATATTATAACTTATTTAGACATAAAATACTGAAAACAGACATTTTAGACCAAGTTATGAGCTAAAAATGTGAAATAATCTTTTTTCCGATTTAAAGTTTTTGTTCAATTTCTGCATTTTATGTGTGGGTTGGACATATTATAAACCTATTTTTTCATAAAATGCTGAAAACAGACATTTTAGACCAAGTTATGAGCTAAAACTATGAAATAATCTTATTTTCCGATTTAATGTTTTTGTTCAATTTCTGCATTTTTATGTGTGTATTGGACATATTATGACTTAATTAGTCATAAAATGCTGCAAGCAGACATTTTAGACCACGTTATGAGCAAAAAATATGAAATAATCTTATTTTCCCATTTAAAGTTTTTGTTCAATTTCTGTATTTTTATGTGCGGATTGGACATATTATAACTTATTTAGTCATAAAACGCTGAAAACAGACATCTTAGACCAAGTTATGAGCTAAAAATATGAGATAATCTTATTTTCCGATTTAAAGTTTTTGTTCAATATCTGCACTTTTTTGTGTGGATTGGACATATTATGACTTGATTAGTCATCAAATGCTGAAAACAGACATTTCAGACCAAATTATGTGCCTAAAACATGAAATAATCTTATTATCAGATTTAAAGTTATTGTTCAATTTCTGCACTTTTATGTGTGGATTAGACATTATATAAATTATTTAGTAATAATATGCTGAAAACAGACTATTTAGACCGAGTTTTGTCCTAAAAATATGAAATAATCTTATTTTCCGATTTAAAGTTTTTGTTCAATTTATGCATTTTTATGTGTGTATCGGACATATATTATGTTTTATTTAGTCATAAAATGCTGAAAACACACATTTTAGACCAAGTTATGAGCTAAAAATATGAGATAATCTTATTTTCCGATTTAAAGTTATTTCTGCATTTTTATGTGTGTATTGGACATATTATGACTTAATTAGTCATAAAATGCTGAAAGCAGACATTTTAGACCACGTTATGAGCAAAAAATATGAAATAATCTTATTTTCCGATTTAAGGTTTTTGTTCAATTTCTGCACTATTATGTGTGTATTGGACATATTATCACTTATTTAGTCATAAAATTCTGAAAACTGACATTTCAGACCAAGTTATGAGCTAAAATTATGGAATAATCTTATTTTCAGATTTAAAGTTTTTGTTCAATTTCTGCACTTCTATGTGTGTATTGGACATACTATTACTTATTTTGTCATAAAATGCTGAAAACAGTCATTTTAGACCAAGTTATGAGCTAAAAATATGAAATAATCTTATTTTCCGATTTAAGGTCTTTGTTCGATTTCTGCACTTTTATGTGTGGACTGGACAAAATATAACTTATTTAGTAATAATATGCTGAACACTGACATTTTAGACCAAGTTATGTCCTAAAAATATGAAGTAATCTTATTTTCCGATTAAAAGTATTTGTTCAATCTCTGCACTTTTATTTGTGGATTGGACATATTATACCTTATTCAATCATAAAATGCCAAAAACAAACGTCTTAGAAGAAGTTATGAACAAAAAAATAATAAATAGGTAATGTTATTTTCCCCTTTAAAGTTTTTGTTCAATTTCTGCACTTTTATGTGTAGATTGGACATTTTATAGCTTATTTAGTAATAAAATGCAGAAAACATACATTTTAGACCATGTTATGAGCTAAATATATTAAATAATCTTATTTTCCGATTTAAAGTTTTTGTTCAATTTCTGCACTTTTATGTGTGGATTGGACATATTATAACTTATATAGTCATAAAATGCAGAAAACAGACATTTTAGACCAAGTTATGAGCTTAAAATATGAGATAATCTTATTTTCCGATCTAAAGTTTTTGTTCAATTTCTGCCCTTTTATGTGTGTATTGGACATATTATGACTTGATTAGTCATAAAATGCTGAAAACAGACATTTTAGACCAAGTTATAAGCTAAAAACATGAAATAATATTATTATCCGATTTAAAGTTTTTGTTCAATTTCAGCACTTTAAGTGTGGATTAGACATTATATAAATTATTTAGTAATAATATGCTGAAAACTGACATTTTAGACCAAGTTATTTCCTAAAAATATGAAATAATCTTATTTTCCGTCTTAAAGTTTTTGTTCAATTTATGCATTTTTATGTGTGTATCGGACATATATTATGTTTTATTCAGTCATAAAATGCTGAAAGCACACATTTTAGACCATGTTATGAGCTAAAAATATTAAATAATCTTATTTTTCGATTTAAAGTTTTTGTTCAATTTCCGCACTTTTATGTGTGGATTAGACATATTATAAATTATTTAGACATAAAATACTGAAAACAGACATTTTAGACCAAGTTATGAGCTAAAACTATGAAATAATCTTATTTTCCGATTTAAGGTTTTTGTTCAATTTCTGCACTTTTATGTGTGTATTGGACATATTATCACTTATTTAGTCATAAAATTCTGGAAACTGACATTTCAGACCAAGTTATGAGCTAAAATTATGGAATAATCTTATTTTCAGATTTAAAGTTTTTGTTCAATTTCTGCACTTCTATGTGTGTATTGGACATACTATAACTTATTTTGTCACAAAAATGCTGAAAACAGTCATTTTAGACCAAGTTATGAGCTAAAAATATGAAATAATCTTATTTTCCGATTTAAGGTCTTTGTTCGATTTCTGCACTTTTATGTGTGGACTAGACAAAATATAACTTATTTAGTAATAATATGCTGAACACTGACATTTTAGACCAAGTTATGTCCTAAAAATATGAAGTAATCTTATTTTCCGATTTAAAGTATTTGTTCAATCTCTGCACTTTTATTTGTAGATTGGACATATTATACCTTATTCAGTCATAAAATGCCAAAAACAAACGTCTTAGAAGAAGTTATGAACAAAAAAATAATAAATGGGTAATGTTATTTTCCCCTTTAGAGTTTTTGTTCAATTTCTGAACTTTTATGTGTAGATTGGACATTTTATAGCTTATTTGGTAATAAAATGCTGAAAACAAACATTTTAGACCATGTTATAAGCTAAATATATTAAATAATCTTATTTTCCGATTTAAAGGTTTTGTTCAATTTCTGCACTTATATGTGTGGATTGGACATATTATAACTTATATAGTCAAAAAATGCAGAAAACAGACATTTTGGACCAATTTATGAGCTTAAAATATGAGATAATCTTATTTTCCGATCTAAAGTTTTTGTTCAATTTCTGCCCTTTTATGTGTGTATTGGACATAGTATGACTTGATTAGTCATAAAATGCTGAAAACAGACATTTTAGACCAAGTTATGAGCTAAAAACATGAAATAATCTTATTATCCGATTTAAAGTTTTTGTTCAATTTCTGCACTTTAAGTGTGGATTAGACATTATATAAATTATTTAGTAATAATATGCTGAAAACTGACATTTTAGACCAAGTTATGTCCTAATAATATGAAATAATCTTATTTTCCGTCTTAAAGTTTTTGTTCAATATATGCATTTTTATGTGTGTATCGGACATATATTATGTTTTATTCAGTCATAAAATGCTGAAAGCACACATTTTAGACCATGTTATGAGCTAAAAATATTAAATAATCTTATTTTTCGATTTAAAGTTTTTGTTCAATTTCTGCACTTTTATGTGTGGATTGGACATATTATAACTTATTTAGTCATAAAATACTGAAAACAGACATTTAAGACCAAGTTATGAGCTAAAAATGTGAAATAATCTTGTTTCCGATTTAAAGTTTTTGTTGAATTTCTGCATTTTATGTGTGGGCTGGACATATTATAATCTATTTTTTCATAAAATGCTGAAAACAGACATTTTAGACCAAGTTATGAGCTAAAACTATGAAATAATCTTATTTTCCGATTTAAAGTTTTTGTTCAATTTCTGCATTTTTATGTGTGTACCTATTGGACATATTATGACTTAATTAGTCATAAAATGCTGAAAGCAGACATTTTAGACCACGTTATGAGCAAAAAATATGAAATAATCTTATTTTCCGATTTAAAGTTTTTGTTCAATTTCTGCACTTTTATGTGTGTATTGGACATATTATCACTTATTTAGTCATAAAATTCTGGAAACTGACATTTCAGACCAAGTTATGAGCTAAAATTATGGAATAATCTTATTTTCAGATTTAAAGTTTTTGTTCAATTTCTGCACTTCTATGTGTGTATTGGACATACTATAACTTATTTTGTCATAAAATGCTGAAAACAGTCATTTTAGACCAAGTTATGAGCTAAAAATATGAAATTATCTTATTTTCCGATTTAAGGTCTTTGTTCGATTTCTGCACTTTT
Source organism: Crioceris asparagi (assembly GCA_958507055.1). Lineage (NCBI taxonomy): Eukaryota > Metazoa > Arthropoda > Insecta > Coleoptera > Chrysomelidae > Crioceris > Crioceris asparagi. The sequence continues at coordinate 23,479,611 of OY293832.1, forward strand.
ATGTGTGGACTAGACAAAATATAACTTATTTAGTAATAATATGCTGAACTCTGACATTTTAGACCAAGTTATGTCCTAAAAATATGAAGTAATCTTATTTTCCGATTTAAAGTATTTGTTCAATCTCTGCACTTTTATTTGTGGATTGGACATATTATAACTTAATCAGTCATAAAATGCCAAAAACAAACGTCTTAGAAGAAGTTATGAACAAAAAAAGAATAAATAGGTAATGTTATTTTCCCCTTTAAAGTTTTTGTTCAATTTCTGCACTTTTATATGTAGATTGGACATTTTATAGCTTATTTAGTAATAAAATGCTGAAAACAAACATTTTAGACCATGTTATGAGCTAAATATATTAAATAATCTTATTTTCCGATTTAAAGTTTTTGTTCAACTTCTGCACTTTTATGTGTGGATTGGACATATTATAACTTATATAGTCATAAAATGCATAAAACAGACATTTTAGACCAAGTTATGAGCTTAAAATATGAGATAATCTTATTTTCCGATCTAAAGTTTTTGTCCAATTTCTGCCCTTTTATGTGTGTATTGGACATATTATGACTTGATTAGTCATAAAATGCTGAAAACAGACATTTTAGACCAAGTTATGAGCTAAAAATATGAAATAATCATATTTTCCGATTTAAGGTTTTTGTTCAATTTCTGCACTTTTATGTGTGTATTGGACATATTATCACTTATTTAGTCATAAAATTCTGGAAACTGACATTTCAGACCAAGTTATGAGCTAAAATTATGGAATAATCTTATTTTCAGATTTAAAGTTTTTGTTCATTTTCTGCACTTCTATGTGTGTATTGGACACACTATAACTTATTTTGTCATAAAATGATGAAAACAGTCATTTTAGACCAAGTTATGAGCTAAAAATATGAAATAATCTTATTTTCCGATTTAAGGTCTTTGTTCAATTTCTGCACTTTTATGTGTGTATTGGACATATTATCACTTATTTAGTCATAAAATTCTGGAAACTGACATTTTAGACCAAGTTATGAGCTAAAATTATGGAATAATCTTATTTTCAGATTTAAAGTTTTTGTTCAATTTCTGCACTTTTATGTGTGTATTGGACATATTATAACTTATTTTGTCATAAAATGCTGAAAACAGTCATTTTAGACCAAGTTATGAGCTAAAAATATGAAATAATCTTATTTTCCGATTTAAGGTCTTTGTTCGATTTCTGCACTATTATGTGTGGACTAGACAAAATATAACTTATTTAGTAATAATATGCTGAACTCTGACATTTTAGACCAAGTTATGTCCTAAAAATATGAAGTAATCTTATTTTCCGATTTAAAGTATTTGTTCAATCTCTGCACTTTTATTTGTGGATTGGGCATATTATAACTTATTCAGTCATAAAATGCCAAAAACAAACGTCTTAGAAGAAGTTATGAACAAAAAAAGAATAAATAGGTAATGTTATTTTCCCCTTTAAAGTTTTTGTTCAATTTCTGCACTTTTATATGTAGATTGGACATTTTATAGCTTATTTAGTAATAAAATGCTGAAAACAAACATTTTAGACCATGTTATGAGCTAAATATATTAAATAATCTTATTTTCCGATTTAAAGTTTTTGTTCAACTTCTGCACTTTTATGTGTGGATTGGACATATTATTACTTATATAGTCATAAAATGCATAAAACAGACATTTTAGACCAAGTTATGAGCTTAAAATATGAGATAATCTTATTTTCCGATCTAAAGTTTTTGTCCAATTTCTGCCCTTTTATGTGTGTATTGGACATATTATGACTTGATTAGTCATAAAATGCTGAAAACAGACATTTTAGACCAAGTTATGAGCTAAAAATATGAGATAATCTTATTTTCCGATTTAAAGTTTTTGTTCAATTTCCGCATTTTTATGTGTGTATTGGACATATTATGACTTAATTAGTCATAAAATGCTGAAAGCAGACATTTTAGACCACGTTATGAGCAAAAAATATGAAATAATCTTATTTTCCGATTTAAGGTTTTTGTTCAATTTCTGCACTTTTATGTGTGTATTGGACATATTATCACTTATTTAGTCATAAAATTCTGGAAACTGACATTTCAGACCAAGTTATGAGCTAAAAATGTGAAATAATCTTTTTTCCGATTTAAAGTTTTTGTTCAATTTCTGCATTTTATGTGTGGGTTGGACATATTATAAACCTATTTTTTCATAAAATGCTGAAAACAGACATTTTAGACCAAGTTATGAGCTAAAACTATGAAATAATCTTATTTTCCGATTTAAGGTTTTTGTTCAATTTCTGCACTTTTATGTGTGTATTGGACATATTATCACTTATTTAGTCATAAAATTCTGGAAACTGACATTTCAGACCAAGTTATGAGCTAAAATTATGGAATAATCTTATTTTCAGATTTAAAGTTTTTGTTCAATTTCTGCACTTCTATGTGTGTATTGGACACACTATAACTTATTTTGTCATAAAATGATGAAAACAGTCATTTTAGACCAAGTTATGAGCTAAAAATATGAAATAATCTTATTTTCCGATTTAAGGTCTTTGTTCGATTTCTGCACTTTTATGTGTGGACTGGACAAAATATAGCTTATTTAGTAATAATATGCTGAACACTGACATTTTAGACCAAGTTATGTCCTAAAAATATGAAGTAATCTTATTTTCCGATTTAAAGTATTTGTTCAATCTCTGCACTTTTATTTGTGGATTGGACATATTATACCTTATTCAGTCATAAAATGCCAAAAACAAACGTCTTAGAAGAAGTTATGAACAAAAAAATAATAAATAGGTAATGTTATTTTCCCCTTTAAAGTTTTTGTTCAATTTCTGCACTTTTATGTGTAGATTGGACATTTTATAGCTTATTTAGTAATAAAGTGCTGAAAAAAAACATTTTAGACCAAGTTATGAGCTTAAAATATGAGATAATCTTATTTTCCGATCTAAAGTTTTTGTTCAATTTCTGCCCTTTTATGTGTGTATTGGACATATTATGACTTGATTAGTCATAAAATGCTGAAAACAGACATTTTAGACCAAGTTATAAGCTAAAAACATGAAATAATCTTATTATCCGATTTAAAGTTTTTGTTCAATTTCTGCACTTTAAGTGTGGATTAGACTTTATATAAATTATTTAGTAATAATATGCTGAAAACTGACATTTTAGACCAAGTTATGTCCTAAAAATATGAAATTATCTTATTTTCGGTCTTAAAGTTTTTGTTCAATTTATGCATTTTTATGTGTGGATTGGACAAAGTATAACTTATTTTGTTATAAAATAGTGATAACTGACATTTTAGACCAAGTTATGTCCTTAAAATAAGAATTGATCTTATTTTCCGATTTAAAATCTTTGTTCAATTTCTGCATTTTTATGTGTGGATTGGACAAATTAAAACTAATTTGGTCATAAAATGCTGAAAACAGACATTTTAGACCAAGTTATGAGCTAAAAATATGAGATAATCTTATTTTCCGATTTAAAGTTTTTGTTCAATTTCTGCATTTTCATGTGTGTATTGGACATATTATGACTTAATTAGTCATAAAATGCTGCAAGCAGACATTTTAGACCACGTTATGAGCAAAAAATATGAAATAATCTTATTTTCCCATTTAAAGTTTTTGTTCAATTTCTGCATTTTTATGTGTGTATTGGACATATTATGACTTAATTAGTCATAAAATGCTGCAAGCAGACATTTTAGACCACGTTATGAGCAAAAAATATGAAATAATCTTATTTTCCCATTTAAAGTTTTTGTTCAATTTCTGCATTTTTATGTGCGGATTGGACATATTATAACTTATTTAGTCATAAAACGCTGAAAACAGACATTTTAGACCACGTTATGAGCAAAAAATATGAAAAAATCTTATTTTCCGATTTAAGGACTTTGTTCAATTTCTGCACTTTTATGTGTGTATTGGACATATTATCACTTATTTAGTCATAAAATTCTGGAAACTGACATTTTATACCAAGTTATGAGCTAAAATTATGGAATAATCTTATTTTCAGATTTAAAGTTTTTGTTCAATTTCTGCACTTTTATGTGTGTATTGGACATATTATAACTTATTTTGTCATAAAATGCTGAAAACAGTCATTTTAGACCAAGTTATGAGCTAAAAATATGAAATAATCTTATTTTCCGATTTAAGGTCTTTGGTCGATTTCTGCACTTTTATGTGTGGACTGGACAAATATAACTTATTTAGTAATAATATGCTGAACACTGACATTCTAGACCAAGTTATGACCTAAAAATATGAAGTAATCTTATTTTCCGATTTAAAGTGTTTGTTCAATCTCTGCACTTTTATTTGTGGATTGGACATATTATACCTTATTCGGTTATAAAATGCCAAAAACATACGTCTTAGAAGAAGTTATGAACAAAAAAATAATAAATTGGTAATGCTATTTTCCCCTTTAAAGTTTTTGTTCAATTTCTGCACATTTATGTGTAGATTGGACATTTTATAGCTTATTTAGTCATAAAATGCTGAAAACAAACATTGAGGACCATGTTATGAGCTAAAAATATTAAATAATCTTATTTTCCGATTTAAAGTATTTGTTCAATTTCTGCACTTTTATGTGTGGATTGGACATATTATAACTTATATAGTCATAAAATGCAGAAAACAGACATTTTAGACCAAGTTATGAGCTTAAAATATGAGATAATCTAATTTTCCGATCTAAAGTTTTTGTTCAATTTCTGGCCTTTTATGTATGTATTGGACATATTATGACTTGATTAGTCATCAAATGCTGAAAACAGACATTTTAGACCAAATTATGTGCCTAAAACATGAAATAATCTTATTATCAGATTTAAAGTTATTGTTCAATTTCTGCACTTTTATGTGAGGATTTGACATTATATAAATTATTTAGTAATAATATGCTGAAAACAGACATTTTAGACCAAGTTTTGTCCTAAAAATATGAAATAATCTTATTTTCCGATTTAAAGTTTTTGTTCAATTTATGCATTTTTATGTGTGTATCGGACATATATAATGTTTTATTTAGTCATAAAATGCTGAAAACACACATTTAGACCATGTTATGAGCTAAAAATATTAAATAATCTCATTTTCCGATCTAAAGTTTTTGTCCAATTTCTGCCCTTTTATGTGTGCATTGGACATATTATGACTTGATTAGTCATAAAATGCTGAAAACAGACATTTTAGACCAAGTTATGAGCTAAAAATATGAGATAATCTTATTTTCCGATTTAAAGTTTTTGTTCAATTTCTGCATTTTTATGTGTGTATTGGACATATTATAACTTATTTTGTCATAAAATGCTGAAAACGGTCATTTTAGACCAAGTTATGAGCTAAAAATATGAAATAATCTTATTTTCCGATTTAAGGTCTTTGTTCGATTTCTGCACTTTTATGTGTGGACTGGACAAAATATAACTTATTTAGTGATAATATGCTGAACACTGACATTTTAGACCAAGTTATGTCCTAAAATTATGAAGTAATCTTATTTTCCGATTTAAAGTATTTGTTCAATCTCTGCACTTTTATTTGTGGATTGGACATATTATACCTTATTCAGTCATAAAATGCCAAAAACAAACGTCTTAGAAGAAGTTATGAACAAAAAAATAATAAATAGGTAATGTTATTTTCCCCTTTAAAGTTTTTGTTCAATTTCTGCACTTTTATGTGTAGATTGGACATTTTATAGCTTATTTAGTAATAAAATGCTGAAAACAGTCATTTTAGACCATGTTATGAGCTAAAAATATGAAATAATCATATTTTCCGATTTAAGGTCTTTGTTCGATTTCTGCACTTTTATGTGTGGACAGGACAAAATATAACTTATTTAGTAATAACATGCTGAAAACTGACATTTTAGACCAAGTTATGTCCTAAAAATATTAAATTATCTTATTTTTCGATTTAAAGTTTTTGTTCAATTTCTGCACTTTTATGTGTGGATTGGACATATTATAACTTATATAGCCATAAAATGCAGAAAGCAGACATTTTAGACCACGTTATGAGCAAAAAAATATGAAATAATCTTATTTTCCGATTTAAAGATTTTGTTCAATTTCTGTACTTTTATGTGCGGATTGGACATATTATAACTTATTTAGTCATAAAATGCTGAAAACAGACATTTTAGACCACGTTATGAGCAAAAAATATGAAAAAATCTTATTTTCCGATTTAAGAAATTTATTCAATTTCTGCTCTTTTATGTGTGTATTGGACATATTATAACTTATTTAGTCATAAAATTCTGGAGACTGACATTTTAGACCAAGTTATGAGCTAAAAATATGAAATAATCTTATTCTCCGAATTAAGGTCTTTGTTCGATTTTTGCACTTTTATGTGTGGACTGGACAAAATATAATTTATTTAGTAATAATATGCTGAGCACTGACATTTTAGACCAAGGTATGTACTAAAAATATGAAATAATCTTATTTTCCGATTTAAAGTATTTGTGCAATCTCTGCACTTTTATTTGGGGATTGGACATATTATACCTTATTCAGTCATAAAATGCCAAAAAACGTCTTAGAAGAAGTTATGAACAAAAAAATATTAAATAGGTAATGTTATTTTCCCTTTAAAGTTTTTGTTCAATTTCAGCACTTTTATGTGTAGATTGGACATATTATAGCTTATTTAGTCATAAAATGCTGAAAACAGACATTTTAGACCATGTTATGAGCTAAAAATATAAAATAATCTTATTTTCCGATTTAAAGTTTTTGTACAATTTCTGCACTTTTATGTGTGGATTGGACATATTATAACTTATATAGTCATAAAATGCAGAAAACAGACATTTTAGACCAAGTTATGAGCTTAAAATATGAGATAATCTTATTTTCCGATCTAAAGTTTTTGTTCAATTTCTGCATTTTTATGTGTGTATTGGACATATTATGACTTAATTATTCATAGAATCCTGAAAGCAGACATTTTAGACCACGTTATGAGCAAAAAAATATGAAATAATCTTATTTTCCGATTTCAAGTTTTTGTTCAATTTCTGTACTTTTATGTGCGGATTGGACATATTATAACTTATTTAGTCATAAAATGCTGAAAACAGACATTTTAGACCACGTTATGAGCAAAAAATATGAAAAAATCTTATTTTCCGATTTAAGGAATTTGTTCAATTTCTGCTCTTTTATGTGTGTATTGGACATATTATAACTTATTTAGTCATAAAATTCTGGAGACTGACATTTTAGACCAAGTTATGAGCTAAAAATATGAAATAATCTTATTTTCCGAATTAAGGTCTTTGTTCGATTTTTGTACTTTTATGAGTGGACTGGACAAAATATAACTTATTAAGTAATAATATGCTGAACACTGACATTTTTTACCAAGTTATGTACTAAAAATATGAAATAATCTTATTTTCCGATTTAAAGTATTTGTTCAATCTCTGCACTTTTATTTGGGGATTGGACATATTATACCTTATTCAGACATAAAATGCCAAAAAAACGTCTTAGAAGTAAGTTATGAACAAAAAAATATTAAATAGGTAATGTTATTTTCCCCTTTAAAGTTTTTGTTCAATTTCTGCACTTTTATGTGTAGATTGGACATATTATAGCTAATTTAGTCATAAAATGCTTAAAACAGACATTTTAGACCATGTTATGAGCTAAAAATATAAAATAATCTTAGTTTCCGATTTAAAGGTCTTGTACAATTTCTGCACTTTTATGTGTGGATTGGACATATTATAACTTATATAGTCATAAAATGCAGAAAACAGACATTTTAGACCAAGTTATGAGCTTAAAATATGAGATAATCTTATTTTCCGATCTAAAGTTTTTGTTCAATTTCTGCCCTTTTATGTGTGTATTGGACATATTATGACTTGATTGGACATAAAATGCTGAAAACAGACATTTTAGACCAAATTATGAGCTAAAAACATGAATTAATCTTATTATCCGATTTAAAGTTTTTGTTCAATTTCTGCACTTTTATTTGTGGATTAGACATAATATAAATTATTTAGTAATAATATACTGAAAACTGACATTTTAGACCATGTTATGAGCTAAAAATATGAGATAATCTTATTTTCCGATTTAAGGTATTTGTTCGATTTCTGCACTTTTATGTGTGGACTGGACAAAATATAACTTATTTAGTAATAATATGCTGAAAACTGATATTTTAGACCAAGTTATGTCCTAAAAATATGAAATAATCTTATTTTACGATTTAAAGTTTTTGTTCAATCTCTGCACTTTTATGTGTGGATTGGACATATTATACCTTATTCAGTCATAAAATGACAAAAAAACGTCTTAGAAGAAGTTATGAACAAAAAAATATTAAATAGGTAATGTTATTTTCCCCTTTAAAGTTTTTGTTCAATTTCTGCACTTTTATGTGTAGATTGGACATATTATAGCTTATTTAGTCATAAAATGCTGAAAACAGACATTTTAGACCATGTTATGAGCTAAAAATATAAAATAATCTTATTTTCCGATTTAAAGTTTTTGTACAATTTCTGCACTTGTATGTGTGGATTAGACATATTATAATTTATTCAGTCAGAAATGCTGAAAACAACCAAGTTATGAGCTAAAAATATGAAATAATCTTATTATACGATTTAAAGTTTTTTTTCAATTTCTGCACTTTTATGTGTGGATAGGACAAAGAGTATAACTTATTTAGTTATAAAAAGGTGATAACTGACATTTTAGACCCAGTTATGTCCTTAAAATATGAATTAATCTTATTTTCCGATTTAAAGTTTTTATTCAATTTCTGCACTTTTATGTGTGAATTGGACAAATTAAAACTAATTTAGTCATGGAATGCTGAAAACAGACATTTTAGACAAAGTTATGAGATAAAAATATTAAATAATCTTATTTTCCGGTTTAAAGTTTTTGTTCAATTTCTGCACTTTTATGTGTGGACTGGACATAATATAACTTATTCTGTAATAAGATGCCGAAAACAAACGTTTTAGCAGAAGTTATGAACAAAAAATTATTAAATAGGTAATGTTATTTTCCCCTCCAAAGTTTTTGTTCAATTTCTGCACTTTTATGTGTGGATTGGACATATTATAATTTATTCAGTCATAAAATTCGTAAAACAGACATTTTAGACCAAGTTATGAGCTAAAAATATGAGATAATCTTATTTTCCGATTTAAAGTTTTTGTTCAATTTCTGCAATTTTATGTGTGCATTGGACATATTATGACTTAGTTAGTCATAAAATGCTGAAAGCAGACATTTTAGACCACGTTATGAGCAAAAAATATGAAATAATCTAATTTTCCGATTTAAAGTTTTTGTTCAATTTCTGTACTTTTATGTGCGGATTGGACATATTATAACTTATTTAGTCATAAAATGCTGAAAACAGACATTTTGGACCACGTTATGAGCAAAAAATATGAAAAAATCTTATTTTCCGATTTAAGGAATTTGTTCAATTTCTGCACTTTTATGTGTGTATTGGACATATTATAACTTATTTAGTCATAAAATTCTGGAGACTGACATTTTATACCAAGTTATGAGCTAAAATTATGGAATAATCTTATTTTCAGATTTAAAGTTTTTGTTCAATTTCTGCACTTTTATGTATTTATTGCACATATTATAACTTATTTAGTCTTAAAATGCTGAAAGCAGACATTTTAGACCACGTTATGACCAAAAAATATGAAATAATCTTATTTTCCGATTTAAAGTTTTTGTTCAATTTATGTACATTTATGTGCGGATCGGACATATTATAACTTATTTAGTCATAAAATGCTGAAAACAGGCAGTTTAGACCAC